>MU227692.1:1142933-1167025 GCA_018584345.1 Thuja plicata
AGTTGCTTAAGCGTCTCTTAGGTGCATTATTAATTAATTCTTAATTAATAATGTGCAACCTAGTATTTCCCTTTTAGGGTTTCGTTCACCTTTTTAAGGTTGAACTTTGTAATTGATGTTAATTAATGCAGTTTATATTTTTGCTCTCACATTTTGAGTAAACATCTGAGTTCTGCTTTTTCATCTTTGTGCTTCTACTTTGTATCAGGTTCTTGCATGCAGGTGTATTCGGGGTCTGCGGATTTGCATGTTTCTCAAATCCTACACGGATCACTTGTAATGTGTACATTTTTCTGTTTCCAGAACTTCTTTCCATCCATCGGTAATGTCAACTGGGACACTACTTGACTAGTGACAATTCAAATCGGTGAATACATCAAGTCGGTAGGTGACAACTTTACATCAGTCATGGATGAATACTTTACTGGATGTAAGGAAAGAATGCAAAAAAGAATGAGGATACCAAAACAACTAGTAGAAAAATATAAGACTATTTGTTTTATGGTGGACACTGATAACACCTTTATCAAACCAGTTGTATTGAGGACAACATGGTTAGCACCACTTGACTATGAGGTCAACATAGATCAAGCCACCAATGCCATTGAAGTACTGTTAAATGAACCTTTGGACAAGTCACAACCTAGGTTTGGAACCTATGAGGAAGACAAGGAAAGAATAAAAATAGGCTTAGTTGTGAAGAAAATTGCCAGAAAGAAAGAGAAAATGGTAAAGACACTCAAAAAGAAGTTGTCGGTAAATGATGAAGAGTTGGGAAAAAAGGATGACACTGAAGTACAATCACCCATCGGTGAAGAAGAATAATTGAGTGACTCTGAATCTACAGAGTCTGATGCACCACCACCACCAACAAAGAAACCAAGGACTACTACTACATCAAGGACTAGAAGTCGGACAACTAAAGATGAAAGTACATCACCAATAAATAAAGGACAAGTGAGGACTTACAAAAGGAAGCCTCAAACAGGGAAAACATCAGAACCTAAGAGGAGAAAAAGAATAATCTGAACAAAGGAAGATATAGAGGACACTAAGAAAGATGAGAGTGAGCAACTCTAACCTGTTAAGACCAAATTCCCTACTACAATTGATGAGGTATGTGCATCAATCATCAAGTTAGGTTCAATAATTGAGACTAAGATTAGGAATGGCTAACACTGGATCCCGAGGATCAGAACAAGATAGAAGAAGCCATCATCTCAATGATGAGTATATTCAAATATGTACCAATATAGTTTGAAGATAAAATGCCTAAAGAAATTCTATAGATACTATCGGCAAGGTGGGCATTCGCTTTGAATTCATAAAACTAGATAAGGGAAAGAACCCTAGTTTCTGTTATTGCACCCGAGTCCAAAATGGAAGAAATGATGAAGTTACATTCCACAAAGTTCTCAGCAAAATTGAGAGCTTACAAAGTCTTACAGGGGAACTTTATTGATCTTGACAAAGAAAGTGAGGATACATGGAGGAAAATACTCAATGTACCTGAAAAGGATACAACTCCCGAGAGAGCTTTGGAACTCACCGACAAGCCTCATAATGAAGAAACAGAGGATATACCGAGCCTAGAGCACATTTTGATAAATGATGATGAATATGTCACTCAAATTGAATTGAATACATAAGAAAACAAGGCAATGGATGACATTCCTCATATTCTACAATCATTAGGGGATATTGTAGATAATACAATCAAAGATACAAATATCATTGATATCACTAGAGATGATCCTGCATATGAGGTAAAGGGAGATGAAGATATTATTGTTACCTTCGAGCAGCCCAAGGAATAAGATACAACTACAGATGTTGCACAGGTGAATATACCAGGCCAAATGTCATTATTGATACATGCTATCAATATCATCTCACAAAAGGACAAGTAACCCGAGCCTGATGCAAGCATACCCAATGATAAGGGTGAAGAGGAACAGTATAAAACAACTGATAAACAAAATAAAGATGGAGAGAAAAAATAAACCAATGAAGAACAAAAAGAAACAAGAGAACAAAAAGATAAAGGTGAAGAAGAGAAGCAAGGTGATACCAGTCCCAAGGATACCGAAGGAGATATTGCAGATAAGGCTAAGGTTGATGTGGAGACGTCCAGTCCCAACTGATAGGTAGACACCGAGCAATAGGATACAGGTACACATACTCCAAAGCCTTCACCAAGCACATCAGACCAAGCAAAGGAACTTGCTATGGTACTGCATACAAGTCCCTCCACAATTCTATCCAAGAAGAAGAAGAAAAAGAATAAGAATCCAGTTACATTGGATGAGATTATTGAGATACTAGCCTGTGATCTAAGGACATTGGATCTAGAGGCGCTTACAAAGTATGATGAACTTTGTAAAAGAAAATCTATCCAAGATAAGATTAAGAAGGAGAAAAAGGACACTCAGGTACTTGAAACAATAAAGGAAATACTACAATAGATTGTACCTGATATAAATATTGATCAAAATGCCTCTATCATTGATCAACTAGTCATTCTTACTGAAGCCATTACATCATATAATGTGGATGTAGAGAAGGCCATAGAAGAATGTGCAGAACAAAAGCAACAATACAAATTGACTGAGAAAATCAGCCAAGAAGTGGCCAAGAACAAGGTAAAGCTATCTGAACAAGTAAATGGTTTAGAACCAATCATTTCAGAAGCTATAGCCTTAGTTCAACAATTATGCACAATAGAGAAATTCACTAAGGAGAATAGTGAAAAGATTGCAAAAATAGATGCAGATCTTACTTCTAGTGCACAAGGTCTCTCAACAACTAACAATGCAATCAAGTTGCATTATGAAAAGGTAAAGGAAGCAAAAAAGTTGAGACTTCATATTCAAGAGGCAGAATACAAGTTTAGAGATGAGGTAATCGAGCTACATGCTCTACTGCTACCGAATCTTACACTACTGCAACAACATATGACTACGGCCAGACAAATAATTGCCACCCTGGAGATGTCTGTCACCAACATAATCTATGATAGGAAGGAAAGGATTACATTGGAGCAAATGGCCCTAGAACACCTTCAATAAAAATGGGAGAAGATGATGGAAGACATGAACAACTCCCATTCCCACATTTTTGACAAGTTGTAAGTAATTACACCTTTGCCCTTACTATCAAAAAAGGGAGAAAATGATATGAATAAAGGAGGACAATGATATGATAAAAGAGGAAGATAAGGTGAAAAGGGAGAATAGTATAAAGTCAAAGTGCATATACATATATTATATCAGAGAATATACATAGGGGGAGTCATAATGACAAAGTGAACACATGGTGTACATACTAAATATTTTAGTATTTTGCACATATCAATTTTTTGATACTAATGTCAAAGGGGGAGATTGAAGACATATTTTGCCATTAGTATGAAAGGAAAAATAGTTTTGAACCGTCAATATCACCAACACTAAAAGATAGGTTTAGTACAACTAGTGCAGGAGCACTTAAGAAAAGAGATACTGGTACTTGGGAATGTTCATCGATAATGTCCCTCAGGAATGTCCATCGATTGTGTCTCTCGGGGATGTTTCTCAGTGATGTTGTACGGTGTCGATGTTTATTTTTTGGGTTTTTGTTCTGACGCTCGGTGTTGAAGTTTCTGCGTTCACCGACGATCTTCCTATTGCTCGGTGAAGTCAATGTTGGCGCTCGGTAATGTCGGTTAACAACCCAGAAAATGTAGAATGTGACATTTATGACCAGATGGGTCAACTACAATGACTCTCAATGTGTCATTTTTACCTTAAATGAACAGGGACATCTATTTTAGTGATGGGAGGATCATTTATGGCTCAACCATGCTGCCTGTGCAAGATGGTTGAAGAGCATGAGATATTTTGGAGATATTTCGAGGGTTAGATATATAGTTGAAAGACTTTGTAATCTAGTAGAAGGAAGCAAGTGAGTAGACATAAGATAGATTGTATTATCTTTGTAATAGATTAGTTCTTGTGAATACAGAGAACATGTGTGTGATGATTTCTTGTGCAAAGTGTGTTGTTGTGTTAATCAAGATTGAACCCATCAGTTTAGCTTGGAGAATGAATCTATCCTAAAAGATTCTATAGCATGAAATAGTAGCTTTACAGTGTAAACCAGGTCTAGGGCACTTGAGGTAAATATCTTTGTGACTTCCTCAAGCTGGGTTAATATAATACCCTATAAGGTCTGTGCAAGAGACCTTAGAGAAGAGTCAAACTGACTCTCAGTAACAACTAGACCTTGGTGTTACATCAGATTGGTATCCAAGCAAGTTAGAGAATTGGGCTTGTGTTGTTTGGGTGTGATTTTTAGAAGAGTCTGTAAATTCATCCATCATGGTGACCAATGCAGAGCTAGAAAGGAATGTGGATGAGCAAAGAGAGGAGAACAAACTCCTGAAGGAGCAGTTAGCCAAAATGGCATACAAGTTAGAAGAAGTGCAGATTCAAAATAAAATAGTCATTGAACTGATGAGAGAAGTTGATGAGAAGGGTAAACAAGTGGCTGAGGAGGACATGATCCCAGAGCCAGACCCTGTGCTTCAAGAAGAGCCATTCTTGAAAGCATTGAAGGTAATGAGTGGTAAGTCCTTAGAAGGTGTGCCCTTATTTAGTGGAAAAATGGATCCAGAATTGATCATGGAATGGATAGAAGGTCTTGAAAATCACTTTGATTGTGATAGTGTGACTAAAGCTCAAAAAGTTAGAATAGCCAAGACAAGACTGAGAGGAACTGCTCTAACTTGGTGGAAATTTATCCAAGATGAAAGGGAAAAAGGAGGAAAGAAGCCCATAACTAGTTGGAAAGGTATGGTGGTGAAGATGAAGGAAACTTATCTTCCTAATGATTATGAAGTGTAACTAAACAAGAAAAGGCAGAATTTGAGGCAGAAAGACTTAGAGGTCAGTTCCTACACAAAAGAATTCCATAAGTTATGCTTAAGGTCCCATGTGATGGAAGAAGAGAGCCTTAAAGTGGCAAGATATCAGAATGGCCTTAAATGAAGTATTTAAGAAGAAATTAGTCTCTTAAGCCCCAAGACTGTCCACCAATGCTATCAATTATCCCTTAAGTAGAAGATAAGTTCAAGAAGAAACAAGACTCAAACAATAGAGGTAGAGGAAGAGACAATAGAGGTCATAGAGAAGGATATGGAGGAAGAAATCCTCAAGCTAAGAATCAGAGTGAATCCAAACTCACAGAGAATTAAGGAGAATCCAGTAATAGTAGAGGTGGTTAGAACAGATGAAGAGGTTCAAATAACAGTTCAAGAGGAAGAATTGATAATCAGGGAAGAGGATCTTACTTCTCTTCTATGAAGTGCTATAACTATCAGCAGTTTGGGCATCCTGCATATCGGTGTCCTACAAAGAGCTCTACTTCACAAGGAGGAGAGAAAAGAGATAACTATGTGAAAGAAGAGTATTCTAGTAGCAAGACCGTAGAAGTCCCCATAGGATCAGAGATGGGAGAGCATTTGATGGTTTGAAGGAAACTCCTCAAGGAGCCCATCAAGGAAGAGCCAAGCCAAAGAACATCTTTGTTTCGAGTCAATTGCAAAATACTCGGTAAGGTCTATAAAGTTATCATAGATTCAGGTTCTACTGATAATATAGTTGCTTTAGAAGCTATTGAGAAGTTAAAATTGATAAGGATTCCTCACACTAATCCTTATAAGGTTACTTCGTTGAATAAAGGTCAACATGTAATAGTCAATGAATAAGCTTGGATAGAGTTGTCCATAGGGAGGTATAAGGAAAAAGTTTTGTGTGATATCCTACCCATGGACGTGTGTGATCTGCTATTAGGTAGACCTTGGCAGTATGACCGAGCTACAATGCATAATGGAGCTGAGAACTCCTATTCCTTCATGAAAGATGGAATAACTTTCAGGGTACAATCAATCTTGGAAGAAAAGAAGGAAAAGAAAAGAGGTCCCAACCTACTGTTGGTCGATGTGAAAGAATTCCTAAAAACATTGGAAGAAGATGGAGTAGGCTTTTCTTTGGTTCTAAAACCAAAATGTGAAAGGGGAGATAAGAGTGAAGAGTTGCCTTTAGAGATCCAAAGGTTGTTAGCTCAATACCAGACCATAGTTAGTGATGGTCAACCAGCTACCCTACCACCTGATAGATCTATTAGTCATCAAATTGACTTTATACAAGGAGCCTCACTTCCCAACAAAGCTGCTTATAAGATGACTCCACGGGAGAATGCAGAGATTTATAACCAAATCCAGAAAGTAATTGAGCAAGGGTTTATTAGAGAGAGCATAATTCCTTGTGATGTTCCCACAGTCTTAGCCCCGAAGAAGGATGGTACTTGGAGGTTGTGTATCGATTCTAGGGCCATAAATAGGATTACTATCTGATACAGGTTCCCAATACCCAGGATAGAAGATTTGATGGATTATCTTGGTGGAGCTAGATATTACTCCAAGATAGATCTTAAGAGTGGATATCATCATATAAGAATTAAAGGGGGAGATGAGTGGAAGACTGCTTTTAAGACTACCGAAGGATTGTATGAATGGATTTTTATGCCTTTTGGGTTCTCAAATTCCCCAAGCATATTTATGAGGTTGATGAATGAGGTTTTGAATGAATTCATAGAAAATGGGTCGTAGTGTACTTAGGTGACATCCTGGTGTTCAAAAAAATAAAAGAGGACCATCTTAGACATCTACAAATGGTAATGAAAAGGTTACATGAAGAAAATTTGACAATCAACTTGAAAAAGAGTGAGTTCATGAAGTAAGAGTTGGTATATCTTGGTTTTGTTATCTCAGAGGGTAACTTGAAGATGGATATAAGTAAGGTGGAAGCAATCTTGAATTGGCCTACACCAAAATCAGCTATGGAGGTAAGAAGCTTCCATGGTTTGGAACAATTTTACCGAAAGTTCATCAAGTAGTTCAGTGAAATTAGTGCACCTATTTTAGATACCATCAAAAGAGGTATGAAAGCCAAATTCTAATGGAATGCATAGGCTGATGAAGGGTTTGAGAGTCTGAAGATGAGGATAGCAACTCAATTGATTTTGACACTTCCTAGTTTTGACAAATTGTTTACTGTGGAATGTGACGCTAATAATATTGTTGTCGGTGTCGTTTTGAGTCAAGAAGGAAAGCCAATAGCCTTTCATAGTGAGAATCTTAGTGATGCAAAAAGGAAGTATTCCTCGTATGATTTAGAATTGTATGCATTAGTGCAAGCACTAAGGAAATGGAGACATTATCTCCTTCCCAAAGAATTTGTAGTCTTTACCGACAATCAGGCTTTGAGTTTTCTAAGTTCACAAGATAAACTAAGCCATAAGCATATGAAATGGGTGGAATACATCCAAGCCTTTACCTTCACCATAAAGCATAAGAAGGGAATGTAGAACAAGGTTGCAGATGCATTGAGTAGAAGGTTACTCACAGTGCAAGAAGTTCAACTAAGAAGCATTGGCATTGAAAACTTCAAAGATCTGTATCCCACAGATGAAGACTTTTCAACAGCATACAAGGTATGTCAAGATTATCAAAATAATTTTCATAGTGAGTATTCAGAGTATACTCTTCAAGAAGGTCTTCTATTTAAGGGAGGACAACTTTGTGTACCAAGAAGTTCCATGAGAGATAATCTAGTACAAGAGAAGCATAATGGTTCCTTAAGTGGACATTTTGGGTTGAATAAAACTCTAGAATTAGTCCAAGAGGTTTTGTTATTGGCCAAGAATGAATCGGGATGTCCAAAATTATGTAGACTTGTATGGTTTGTCAGAAGGAAAAAGGGACTTCATCCACTGTAGGATTGTATCAGCCCCTTCCTATCCCAAATAGACCATAGGAATGCCTTAGTATGGATTTTGTAGTTGGACTACCGAAGACCAAGCAAAGGATGGACAACATCTTTGTGATTGTTGACAGGTTCAGCAAGATGGCTCACTTTGTGCCATGCAAGACAACACATGATGCATGTTACATAGCAAATCTATTCTTTAGATAAGTAGTAAGAATACATGGATTACCTTTGAGTATTGTATCTGATAGAGACTCTAAGTTTATGAGTCATTTTTGTAAAACTTTGTGGTAGAAGCTTGGTACAAATCTTTCTTTTAGCACATCCTATCATCCACAAGCAGATGGTTAGACTGAATTGGTAAACCAAAGCTTAGGAAATCTTTTTAGGTGCCTCACCAAGGAGTATGGACAATCATGGGATCAGTTACTTGCTCAAGTAGAATTTGCCTACAATGATATAGTTAACAGATCCACTGGAAAGAGCCCTTCTGAAATTGTGTATGGGATTCATCCCAGGGGCATATGTGAATTAAGGGATCTTGGCAGTAATATAGAGAGGAGTGGGTATGCTGAAGATTTTGTTCAATCCATGAAGGAGGTCCATGAATCAGTTAAAGAAGCATTGATAGAGAGTACAACTCGCACCAAGCAGAAGATAGATGCAAGGAAAAGAGATATTCAATTTTAGGTTGGAGATTTGGTCACGGTTCACCTAAAGAAAGCAAGGTTGCAGAAAGGAGTTCCAAGTAAAATTCAGATGAGGAAGATAGGCCCTTGTGCAATATTGGAAAAATATGGGTCTAATGCATATAAAGTTGATCTTCCTATAGACATAGGATTATCTCCTATTTTTAATGTGGCGGATCTAGTATCCTATAAAGGACCTATTCCAGATGGAGATTTTGATCTCACAGGAGATATTAAGGATCTCAGAGCACTCAAACTTCATGTTGTACTGAAATTGAAGGCATATAAGATTCTGAATTCAAGAGTTGCCAAGCAGACTAGACGACAGACCTATATAGAACATCTGGTCAAATGGAAAGGACAAGCAGATTCCAAGGTTACATGGGTACGGGAAACTAATTTCAAGTAGTTAGGCATCAATCTTGACTTACTCCAATCACTTGGAAGTTGATTTCTTTTTTTTTGGGGAGTATGGTACAGGAGGACTTAAGAAAAGAGATACTGGTGCTCAGGAATGTTCATCGGTAATGTCCCTCAGGAATGTCCATCGGTTGTGTCTCTCGGGGATGTTTCTTGGTGATGTTGCACGATGTCGATGTTTGTTTTTGGGTTTTTGTTCTGACGCTCGGTGTTGAAATTTCTGCGTTCACCGACGATCTTCCTGTTGCTTGGTGAAGTCAATGCTAGCGCTCGGTAATATCAGTTAACGACCTAGGAAATGTGGGATATGACATTTGTAACCAGCTGGGTCAACTGCAATGACTCTCAATGTGTCATTTTTACCTTAAATAAATAGGGACATCTGCTCTAGTGATGAGAGGGTCATTTATGGCTCGACCATGCCGCTTGTGCAAGATGGTTGAAGAGCACGAGATATTTTGGAGATATTTCAAGGGTTAGATATATAGTTGAAAGACTTTGTAATCTAGTAGAAGGAAGCAAGTGAGTAGACAGAAGACAGATTGTATTGTCTTTGTAATAGATTAGTTCTTGTGAATACAAAGAACACATGTGTAATGATTTCTTGTGCAAAGTGTGTTGTTGTGTTATTCAGGATTGAACCCGTCGGTTTAGCTTGGAGAATGAATCTATCCTAATAGATTCTATAGCATGAAATAGTAGCTTTATAGTGTAAACTAGGTCTAGGGCACTTGAGGTAAAGATCTTTGTGACTTCCTCAAGCTAGGGTAAGATAATACCCTATAAGGTTTGTTCAAGAGACCTTAGAGAAGAGTCAAGATAACTCTCGGTAGCAACTAGACCTTGGTGTTACATCAACAACCCGACAAACAAGTTCATAAGGGAACCCAACGACACAGTTTACTAGTGCAACCCAAAAATGTTACAAGAGGAACCCGACAGAGTAACCAGATAGAGAAACCCGACAGAGGAACCTGACAAGCAGATTATAGTGTAACTCGACAGAACAAATAACAGAGGAACCCAACAGACTACAGAGCAACCTGAGCACCAGTCTATCGAGATGTAGTTATAAATCCTGATAAATGTGGATCTGACTTCCACTTCAGATAAAATACTTGTGTTTTATATTTAGCTTTTTTATTAGCTTTAAATCCATTTCTTGAGGGACAAGAAATGTAATTGTAATTGTTTTAATCACTCTAACTAATTAGAAACATACAAACTAGGAGATCAAGGTCAAGTTGTAAACCTTTGATCATAGAGTTATCATTGTTATGCGTGAAACTCATTTAGGTAAAACTCATTGTATAAATAGATATGTAATTAATTAGAACATGTGGATGTGATGATGAATGTAGCCATAGACACTTCTATGGATTTGAGACAGAGTTTTATGCAGAAGAACAACCAAAGATGAAATCAGTTATCAAGAACAAGATCCAAGGGTAACGAGCAGAACATAGGTATTGATCAATCACTATAGGTGATAATTATACATGGGAACTTTATTGGATTTGTAATCAACAATTCTAGATTACATATACTCAGGTCAATGAATATTTTTTACTACATTCTAACAAGTGTAGAAAATAGAAGAAATCCTTTGAGAAGGTGAATTTAACAATCCTTTGTAAATCTCTTAACCGAGTGCACACTAAAAAGTGTTTCTAAAGCTCTTAACAGAGTAGAACTTAACCGGTCTCTACATGTTACTCCTAACAAGGTAAGATCATCAGAAGTGATCAAACTTGTAAGCCTTAATCGACCCCTTCCATTCTCCAGGTAGTGAAGTTTTGTGGGTTTCATCCCCACCACATTTTTTACCTTCTAACAGGGGTTTTTTGCATTACCAAATCTTGTTTCATGTGTCAATACATTTCATGAATGTTTACATGCTAATTGAGTTTATGAATTGATATTATATGCATAAAGATAGAATAGAACATATGGTTGGTAATAAAAGTAATTGATTACTAAAGGATAAAGGTTAAGTGATAAAAGTTTTAAGGGTACTGATTCACCCCTCCTCTCTCAGTACACACCATTCCATTATTTTCAACAGGGATCTCATGCTGGAAAAGGTCTTCCCTATAGGATTTTAGGTCTTCATATGACCAGTTAAACACATGCTTGTATTTTCTTAACAATTTTATCAGATTTTCCCTAACATGGGAATCTAACCTCTTTCCAATATATACTATCCGAGGTGTTGTTTCTGATCCCATATTTACTTCCTCCAGATCCTCAATTTTAGCACTGCTCCCGTTTGATAGGTTACCATCTTGATCACTAAACAATGCTTCTAATTCTACCAGCCCCTTAGGAATATGATTAGAACCTAACTAGACAACCTCATTACCTAAAACAATATCCTTGTCATCAATCACCTCAACTAGAGCATTACAATCTACATGTTGGCCTTCATAATGGTCAAGGCACTGGATAAACTTGAGGATATCTTGGTCATCCTCAAAAACTTGCCAGTTGTAAACATTAGCGGGCACAACTAGTCTACTCTTAACCTCCACAATTGATACCCCACTCAACGTCAAATCACCATTCTTTAAAGAAACATTGGCCAGGAAATCATCCATGATGTTTTTTGACCTCTCTATCCACTCAATGTTAAAGGCATCAAATAATTCAATCTGATCCCAAATAGCATGCTTGTACAATTTTAATCTATCATTTCTCACATCATACTTGGATCTAACTTGTGCTACTACTAGCTCAAAATCCCCAAAAGCTTTTAGAAACTTGATACTATGCCTGGTAGCAATATTTAACCCCAAAAATAAGGCTTCATATTCAACAGTATTATTGGTACACTTAAAAGTTAATAAGAAAGAGTACTTGAAAGTAGTACATGATGGAGAAATAAATAGAAGACTAGATCCTGATCCTTCTTTGGAACAAGCTCCATCAAAGTACATTTGCCACATGCCACCGTGTCTTCAAATCTCCAACTAATGGATCAATATTTTTGCATTATGGAAAGATCTTCTCAACTCTGAAGTTTTCAATGTCTACATCTGCACAACAATTAAACATATTGTTTTGCACCTTTTCAACAGTCACTGGTGCTCGTGGTTCTCTATAGAACTTTACTTCATTCCAATTTATTGGGATTATTTCCTAAGACAAGTCTAATTGCACATGACCTCCAACTGTTATAGCCCATTGTCTAGACAATAGCATACCATAATGGGGTCGGGTGTCTACAACAACTACATCCATTTTTTAAGTTGCCTCAGGAAAGACAACAATCTTAAACTCAACTCCTTTCAGAGTTCCAACCATAGGGACCTCTCAGTTGTTCGTGGCATAGCACCTTCCATAACAAGTGTCTACATCCATGACCAATTCTTTCATTACTCCATATGGCATTACATTTGCAGCGACACCAGAATCAATCATACAATTTTTACAAGACTACTGTTTATCAACAAGGTTACATAGAAATGATCCACTTTGAAGGGTTCTTGGGTAATAACATTACCCACATATAAGATAGGGGTTTTTGGCTCATGACTAACACCCTTCATTTTTCTCTCCCTTTTATTATCAACAGGGACATCCGCTATCCCCTTAAAAAATGACACTGCAACCTCTCTATGTTCCTTTATTTTCAACATTTCAATCAAGGGAACTGAAACTTTCATCTATATAAGAACAAGTTTCATATGAAATGCAGGTAATCTAGACAATATGTCATATGTGCTCTTACCTTTGCTTCCCTTGTCAGTAACAACTTGCTCTTCAACTTTTACTTCCTTCTTTTCTCCTTGAGCAGAAGAAAACTCTCCTTGTTTTGTACTTTCCTTCTTATTTTCATCTTTGCTTTGAGATTCTGTAGCTACCCTTGAGGCATTTTCTTTAATAAACACAGAAGCAGGCTTACCTTCCTATTTCTCAAGTTGTAAGCACTTCTAGCTTGATTGATTGCTGCTATGGTCAAATATTTTTTTCCTCCTCACCAGGAAATCTGAAATGAGGATGTTCTCTTTCATCACCCACAGTATTGATAGTATTCTGCAGCATAATATCAGTTTCATCATCTGAATAAGAGAAAACTTGTTGTTGGTATCCTTGGAACTGTCCTCTCCTAGTACCTACTTCTGCAACTAGCTCATCATCTTTAGAAGACCACATAGTGTTAGGTCATTTCATAGTGAACATATTTACCATAGGGTCTTCTTGTTCTAGGTTCATCTGTTCATTGTTGTCCTTCATCTATTCAGCTAAAGCTTGCACAACAACACATTGAAAAGAAGAATGAGGCATATTGCAAGCAACACACCAAGGGGTATTTTCTACATTTTGTGTAACATTTATTTTCAAAGGATCATGGGTTTCTTTAGTCTTCTGGATCTCCTGATTTTCAACAATAGGCCTGCCATCTTTCCAATTTGTCTTGTATGGCATATCCCTCAAATTTGGGAATCTATCATACCTCTGATATTGATACCTATTGTCACGAGAAGCCCTATCATTTTTATCAACCTTGGCAGTAAGGTATTTTACTGTACTTACCAATTTATCCACCCTATCCTCCTCTTTGGCAGGTTTAATTATTTGTCCTTTTGTATCCTTCCACAACCTTCCATCTTCTCTATTTCCCATTCTCCCTAAGGCTTGTCTATTGGTTTCAATGTTTATAGCCATTTTATTGACCTCCCTTAAATTACGTGGATTCTTATCCCTTAGAAGGTATGGCATCTTTCCCTCTACAATATTGAAATATGTAGTTAAACATACTTCCTCATCTAGTCTCAAGACCTGAAATAATTTGTTCATGGCCTTTTGAAACCTATTATTGAAATCTGCCATAATTTCATTTTGGAAATTCTTAATATTATTAAATTCATTCAACATGAAACTTGAATTAACATGTTCATGATATTGTTCCCTAAAAATTCCAACAAACTCATCCTAAGATGCTATACTATTTTCAGGTAAACTTCTATACCAATCTCTAGCATCCTCATCTGTAGATTGAATAAATAATTTCATGAGTACATCCTTATGATCAATCTCAAAGTCAGTCATCTTGTCAATGAATTCTTTAAGGTGTCCTTCAAAAGTTATAGCATTATTGCCACTAAAATTAGGGATTTTATCGCTTACCTCATTTGGGTGACCAGGAATACCATAAAAAAACAATGGACAACACCTATCCAAATGGATAGATCTCCTCTAAAAATTTGCAGCAGCATGAGCTCCACTTGTTCCCACTGCAGCTCCCTAATTTCTTGTATTGTTTGATACAATAGTAGATGAGTGACCACCAGTAATTTGTAAACCTTAAGCTGGACCAAAATCCTAATTTCTTTGACTAGAGACAACTACTTGTGTAGCACTTGTTGCTGCAGTATTACTAGCATTAATCTTTAAGAATACTATCTTCCTTTTCATCTTAGTAGCTTCTACTTCCAACTTAGCCTTTTCCAATTGTTTGGAAGCCTCTTCCTCTACCTTCCTTTCCTTTTCCAATTCAAGATCTAGCTGTGACATCCCACTTAAAGAAACCTCCTTTGGTTTTTTCTCTTTAATATGAATACCAAATGTCTTGTGCTTTCCCTTTTCTTGAGCGATTTTATCTGCTCTATTTGGCACATCATAACCAGGTTGTTGTACTTTGGTATGCCTCTCTACCTCCAAATCCAATACTTGTCTTAATACAGGTCCTTCTCCCTCAAATTCATCCTTCTTCTTAGGGGGTTCACTTTGTTGTGATTGTTCTTTCAATGTGATCATATCCCAGAAGGTTTCTTTGTTCAAACCCTTGTATTTCTCAGTCAAGGCCTTATCTTCTGCCTCATATTGAGCCACGACTCTTAACAATCTATCTCTTTCACATAACAATTCTAGAGCTAATCTCTCTCTCTCTCTCTCTGGGCCATTACCTCCTCTCTAAGTAGCTCATAATCATATTGACTTGAATCAAATCTTTCTGTATCATCCAAATCAATCAAATTCTAGAATCCTAAGTTTCCTACTGGACCACAAGGTTGGTCCATAAAGTTAGGGAATACCTAAGTCCGGTTGGACACACCACTACATTTATAATCTTGACCCCTCACTCTATCTGCATTAAGCCTCCTATACAGGGTTTGAATAACACCCTTATCTTGAGATCTATTTTTAGGAGTGCTAAATACATGTTTTAACAAGGGTTGGCTATCTGATCCTAAACTTGTAGAGGATGAAGAAGATTTTTCAGGAATTGGGGTCAAATTGTTACCCATAGGAATCCATGATGTGTTATTACCCGACTCAGCTTTGTTAAACCAATCCTTCCTTATATTTTTAGGAAGTTCACCTTGTAGAGCGGCCTGGGGTTTTTTCTTTGAGTAAGCCCTGGTATGCCTTTGAGGCTTCATCTTGAAAATAACAGCAACAACTATTTTGTTAAAAAGAAACATTGGTATAATAATACACAGAGTTTATAGAGTCGCCACCTAGACAAATCTAGGATAAAAATATAATAGTTGTTCTGGGATTTAATATAGCAATATTTCAAATTCTTATTCCCCAGCAGAGTCACGAATTTGTTGGATCTTTTTCTTGCAGAATCCTATACAACTGCAATGCTTGACTCTATGCAACCCAAATTCTGATTGTGCCAAGAATAAAGTCCAATTAACGAGGCTTAAATCCTCCTTCACTTCAAACTCCACAAGCTTAGGCGGGTGTATCTAACTTCTACCTTCAATATTCAATAGTATCATAAGCGAGCATGCATAGTGGATGTAACATAAACATATAAATGATGATAAATTTCATAAAGATTGACGAGAACCACAAATTCTGACACACAAGACTAGTGCCCTATCCAGTGGGTATGGAGTCACTTTAAATGAAAAGACCTTTAATAACAAAATACATCAAATGTAAAACCTACAACTGACCTCTAAATTTGAGTATGCCTTACATACTTAATTCACACTTCTTGAAAGCAGAAATAATCATCAAAACTGTTACAACTCTTTACTCAATGAAACTACCTTAAGGATTTTAATTCTCTCCTTGAAAGAAACCCTAAACTAGTTGGACACTCTACCTTACAAAGTGATGGACTGAGATGTCCTTAACAACCAATCCAAATGAGTACAAAAGATGGAACAAAGACAACTATTCAATAAGATCAAACATATAGCAGGAAATACAAACATATATTGATATCAAAACATCAGATGCATATAAAATCAGAGCCAAGGAGACGACTTGATAGTCTTAATCAAATATGCAGAGCTTATAAGCCTTATGTGGCATAAAAATCCATGGCCACTAAAGACCACAAGCTTGGACCGCCTTAGGGCAAACAAACCCTAAAACACAACCACCAAAGCTCGGGAACCAGACCATCATTAAATAAAAAATTTTCTGTACTCCATCCTGTGCACAATCTGACCTGCAACCATCAATCACCTCGGGATGTAGAAGAACAATAACCTACAGAAGAAAAGAGACAAATTTTACAATAAACAACTCAGGAAAACTAGCCCAGTCTATGCTACAAATATCAACTGATCCTTATTCAAGAGATTAACAAAGGATTTGATATGATTTTCCAACCACCAAGGCTCGGGAACAGACCCAAAATAATGGCAAAAATGACAAGGAGCCGATCAAGGGTTAAAAAAGTTTGCAAATATGATAAAAAACCCTAAACCATCATTTCTCAACATAAATACAACATAAAAACATTCAGAGCCATCAAATTTCCATCTTGGCAGCATCCCTTGACTAGATAAAAATAACCCAGTAAATCAGATTCATTTATTTATTACCAGCAACATGAAATGCAGAGCCACCGCTTCATAACCCTATGAAAAATATTTGAATATTCAAATATCTGATTTCAATGGTTACACCTGGTGCGAAAAACCCCACCGATGATCGAGATTTAAATCATATCTCCAACTTTAAAACACCACTGTCGATCAAATTTTAAAACACCTGCAAGCCTAACGGTCCCACTTGATCCTCCTTGACCATCCTAGACATGTGGCCATTAGGCACAATGCTTTGAAGACTATCCCACGAGCAACTTTGCTTCGAGGCAATGCACCAACCGCACGATTAAAATAGATCTGCTTTACCTTTATGTCTTTCCAAAGTCCCAGACCCATGATCTGAGATGGACAAGTGTTAGATGGGCACAATGCCTCAAAAGTAACCACCATTCATCTTTCCTTCAAGGTAATGCGCTAACTGTCAGATTTGATTAGATATGCTTTACCTTTATCTTCTTTGAAAACCCAAACCCACGATCCGAACATGACACATGTCACATAAGCATGATTCCGCAATGAATAAACAACGCCCATCTTCTGTTTAAGGAATCACACATACCATTGGATGAAAGAAAATATGACTATCCTTTATCTTTACTTTGACCCTGATTGTGTCCCACCGTGTGCTACGTGGCGCAATGGCGTAAACCCGCGATAGATAACTTCACCACATCTTTTCTTTAAGGGATTGCGACAACCGTCAGATCAAATTCAATATGCTCGATGCTTTACCTCTTCTTTTCCTCTGGCCCGGTCCCACTGTGTCTACATGTCAAAAAGGCGTGATGCCTCAATGAATATGTATCATGCATATTCTATCCGAGGGAAAATGCCAACCACAAGATTGAATCAAATTTTTTAGAACTTTACTTTGCCTTCAACCATAGTCTGGCCCTGCCACAGACACGTGTCATACAGGCACATTTCCATAAAGAGTAAACAGATTGCATCCTTTGATCGCGTGATCATGTCTTTCGTTCGATTAAAAGAGACTTGCTCGATAGATGCAAACCATAAAGTAACTCGGGGACATTAGACTTAGGGAAAAATTAATACATACCCCGCTAGGACTTAGGAAATAAAGGAATGGCCCCACTCGACGACTTAAGACCCATGGGTAAGGAACTTTAAGTGGCTGGGCAAAAAGTAACATCATTTTATAACATACACGAAGGAGACCTAGTGTTTTAGGCCAAATTCATACCAAGGGTTTTACAAGAGACACTAGGGTTTTATAACCAAGCCTAAGCAACATGAAAATTTGAAAGACTTAGCAGCAAGGAAAACCTTTTGCAATCCTAACCAGATCCATAACATGAACACACCAAATGGAAAATGTATGACCAACATGGTCAAATAATCCTTAATGTATTAGTAAAGTATTAGACTTGGCACATATGGAATTCCCTAATAGGGAGACTATCTTGGTTAGGAAATTTTAACAAGGCAACCCAAACAACTCCATAGATAAAGGTATTTCATTAGGGACAAGTGTGGCTCATGTTGAGGATGAGAATATTATAGAGATGCAGGAACAAATTAGGGGCCATATGTGAAAATGGTATGTGCGAGTATAACTTTAGAAAAATAAGAAAGGAGAGCTCTTTAGTTAGGTTTGACATGAAATCAAGGCAAATCCCATGTGCAATCTAAGCTTGTAAAATCCACTATTTTAGTAGCTTTCAATGGGGACCCTCTCCATATAATGTCCCATCAAAGTAAAATTCTCTAATCAATACTAAGCACTATCAAAATTTAAAATGGGTAGAACCATATCTAAAGGTGTTTCAAAAGATGTACATTGCACAACACCTTGGGAAAACCTTCCTACCTAGGCCATTGTAAAAAAGGAACCATTGTCTTGCATTGTCAAAGCTTTCAACCCTAGTAGTACTTGTGAAGTTATGAAACCTTGTGATCATTTATATGTCTTGTATTACAAATTAGTTGATGTGACATAAAAGATGAAAAAATAAACTCAATTTATGCTTCAAAGAATAGATAAGAACTATCACTAGCAAAGCAACTACAAAATCCCTAACAAAGATCATTA
Source organism: Thuja plicata (assembly GCA_018584345.1). NCBI lineage: Eukaryota > Viridiplantae > Streptophyta > Pinopsida > Cupressales > Cupressaceae > Thuja > Thuja plicata. The sequence goes on from MU227692.1 coordinate 1,161,706, forward strand.
CATCCTAATAATAGTAACACTAATTTTTGTTAAATCTATTATATGCATAATTTAATTTTTACAACTAAAAGAAACAGGTGCACGATAGCTTTAAGGTAGATTTAAGACTCCAGTTACCATTTCTAATCCAAATTAGAAACAATACATTTTATAATTAGATTTCAACCATTAAAGATTAAAGATTTTAATTAAGTGCAAATTAAAAACTACATACTTAAATTCATAAATTGAACTAAAAAACTATACAAAATCTATAATAATATCACAAATTAATTATCTTAAGATTATTATATTTAAAAACCTATAAGAAAATACATACATGTATATTCAAATATTTATAACCGCATTAAACAACAATTTATTAGTAAAATTGAATGACAAAAAAATTAATCTAACCAAATTCAAATCCTCCCCAAAACATATAGCTGGTATAGTGGACTATAAAAGGACCTCTTTCCTTTCCTTTCCTTCAGCACTTTTAATAAATAGAAAATAAAAAAAATATGGCAGTTAGAAAAATATGACCGTTGTTGGGACGAGTGTTTCTCTAATTTAAAAAATAAAAACTCAGTAATATGGCTAATCGGTTTGCAGGCCACTATTTTTTTTTGCCGTATTTGCAGCCCAGTGTTGGGGTTTTTGTTCATGACCTATTAAAAACTTCCTTTCACTCAAACTTTTTTGACAAAAAGATTGATTGTTTGACTGTATTTCTTCTTTTGTACTTTTTAAAAATAAATTGTGCGATGCTTGTACTTGTTGTTTGATTTGATTGCGAGAGTAATCAAACTCTGCAGTTTGTCAGGATTGAGAGAGTTATGGAGAAACTAAATAAAATCTCCAGAAGAAATAGAAAAGGCGACCCAGAAGAAAAAGAACAGAAGATGTTTTAGAGGAGCTGCTGTTGGGGTTTTCATTCATGGCCCTTCCAAAAACTTTCATTCATTCAACTTTTCTCAACGGAGGAGAAAGAGAGAAGGGGAAGAAATTTATGGCCGTGGAATGCAGGGCAAAATAATTTATCATTTAATGGTTGTCTATGCTGTGTTCCAAAGCTCCCATTTCGGCAATCTAAATTGATGCAGTTTCAGATACTCATTGACATTAGAATTGGCTAGGATTCCCAGAAGAAAAAGAACAGAAGATGTTTTAGAGGACGCTGTGTTGAGGTTTTCATTCATGGCCCTTCCAAAAACTTTCATTCATTCAACTTTTCTCAACGGAGGAGAAAGAGAGAAGGGGAAGCAATTTATGGACGTGTAATGCAGGCAAAATAATTTATCATAATGTTTGATAATTTTGAAAAGTGCTGCATTAATTTTATATGCATTGCCCTTAGTCTTTGCAATCTAATAGTTGGATTTTCTGCCTTTACATGTTTGGCGTTATTTTTCACAGCCTGGCAATTCGCGATGTAATGATTGCAATGCTTCACAAGCGGCATGCTCTGTATCACAGGTTTGTTCCTGGTTTTATGTATAATTCCCCTGTTTTATGCACGGACGATTTTCATGGGTTTTCATATACATTCTAAAGAGTTTCATAACAAACAAGCTTCTGAGCTACAATGGCAATAAAATCTATCCATCGCAGCAGTAGATTGACCTTATTTTCATGGGTTGGGTTGCATTGATTTCATCTCCATTCATTTCTAATAATACACTTCTCTTGGTATTTCGTTTATTTTCCCATATTAAGTCGTGGTTGCACTAAACCATTGTTGAAGCCACTATGAAAAATGAATTTGCACACCCTAAATCCAGCTTACTGTAAATGTGTGTGTTTTTTTGTTGCCAGGCCGTAGAAGGCCTTGCTGTGATTCTGGTTTATAGCTAAATCCGGGCTAACCCACAAGTAAGTTTAGCACTTTTTTTTGGTTTAAATAAAAATGATGTTCTGAGTTTGGAAGCAATTTTTTAGAGTTCTATTTATTATTTGCGTTGACTGTTATATGATGGAATTGTATTTGGGGCTGTATAGCGAGCAAATTGGGCGAGGCCTGGTAAGCATACTGGCAGGTGAGCATGATGATTTCTGACCTAAACTCCCTTTGTAAGCAAGGCTATGGTGATTTATTTTATGAAGGAAATTTGGATCTGCCCTGTTGGCTAGGTATTATTTTTATTCCTAAATATAGGTTGAACTACGGATGATATATTTGATTTAAACAAGACAGTTAGCTGACTAAAGTGGTTTCTGTGTTGGGTAATATATTAAAGAAATGCATAATAAATCTGTATTTCACTTTTAAAGCTGGATGACCTTGAATCATGAATATATTTGTACTTGTTTTCTAGTAATGTCATGGAGAATGCACATCCATGAGTTGTGAGCACTGATTTTGTCTAAGTGGCTTTGATGATCTGTGAAATTTTTTCACTCTACTTATTTTTGTACTTTTGAATCACTCTTTTAAATAGAGAAGATGTGAATGACCATTTCAAGGCTTTGGCACTAGGTAAATGCTTAGTGCTTGAAGAATGTGATTTCCATGGCGCTTTGATTCATTGCTCTCCACTGCTTTTTTAACAAAATGAAAGATGAGTTGCCTCTATATTAGTTATATTTATTTTCATGGAAAGTCTTCATGGAAATCAAGTTTTGCTTCTAACTTTAAATTTAATCTTGCCCATTAGATTTTAGATTTCAAGATATGTCGTTTGAAAGACATGGGAGACAACTTGAAAAATGACTTTATGAAAAAAAAAGTCAAAACAAAAGAAAATTAGAAGACTGGACTAATACATATATTTCAACCACTTGAGTTATAGAACCCTGTGACATTAGCAGATTCAAAATATAAATGCTCAGAAGTACCCTATAGATTGGTTTTGCGACATGATTCTCCTTTGTGGCATTTTGAACATTCATTTATTAATTCCTGTCCGAAGAAGAGAACATATTGGTAGGCTTTTAAACACTGTTTAGAAAATATATTATTTGGTAAAAGTAGATTCGTGACTGCTGTTTATCATTCTAACTATTACATATGGTGATACTTAGTATGCTGAAAGTTTACCTCACTTTTTGTTTTCTGGAGTGCTGGTGTCGAGTGATAAGCATATATCTTAACATCATTAAATTGTGTAAATGGTTGTCCAACTACTGTAAGCATTGGGATTGTACATTAATTTTCAGTTGTCAATTGTAGTTTTTAAAGGACCTTTATCTGTTACAAATTATAGCTGTAGAGCTAAATCAGATCCTTAGGATGGAATTCTGGAGGTTAAGGGGGGGGTCTTTCATAAACTATGGACTAGTTAACAGAAAGATGGCAGTTTCTCGTTTGGCATTTTTTGTCATCTTTCACATTTTTTGTCATTTTATTTAATATGATCATCTTATTTCTTTTTCTGTTTGCACTTGCAGCAACCTGCGCTGTTAAGGGAACTGATTGTTTGAGGAAGCATTGGAAAGTTCCCAAAATATGCAAAGAGATCAGACTATAAATTTAGGTATGCTTCTCTCATCATCATATATCTCTTGGGTTCAATGTCTCTTTCATTCACAAAAGCTAATTATTGCAATGTTGTTCATTTCTATTAGTCTTACAGTTCTTTTCAACTCAACTAATTTTTAAGAGATCTTTCTGTACTAAAGATGCAATATTTACCATTTTGTAACATAGGCACAATTTTTTCCTACACATCTTTCTTCCCTGCACATACCCAACGCTACTAAATGTTAAAACTTTTAGATTGTTCTAAACTGTGATATGTAAAAATTTCAAAATAGGAACGTATCCTTAACTCTGACCGCTTGTGTAAGATATGCACGATCACCTAATAATATTCATTAAAAACCAAAATTGGGTGCTCATCTTTGGAGAGCATCTGAGGAGGATTTAAAATCCTATTGTCCTTTAATACATTAAGTATTTAGAAATCAACTGTACCAAGTTTGCACAAGCATGGAAGAAATTTTGTAAAACAACTGTCACAAAAACTAATGCTTGATTCTTGACCATTGTAGACAACGATCATATGTAATGCCTATTTTGAGCATTTATTTAGCGCCAAAGACAATTGGAATGGATGTTGTAGACGAAACATGCATTAGGTGAGAAAATGATGCTGCTTCTCAATTAAGAAGCTAGAATTTGACTCTGATGGGATGAACAGTCATGTCCTTAGGCTGACACCCAAAAATTATAAAGTGTATGTGGAGTATTTCAACTGGGTGATGGGAGAAAGTGAGGAATATGGATCTTTGGCCCCTCTTCAGACTGGGGAATTGGGACTGTTTGTGCATTCTTTAAAAAAACAAATCTGCGATGGGTCTGTTTGAAAATCTAATCCGCAAGATGATATCCTTACTGCTATGAGGCCCATGCTTGTTTCATCAAGAAATTTTAGGGACGTGGCCTTCTCTGATAGGCTTGGGCTCTTTCTTTCGGAGGCTGTGTTTAGGCTAGCTCATCAAGAACTTTGGCTCAAAGATTGGTTAGGTATCACTATAGACAACCATCATATGTAATGGTCGGCAATCCAAATTGATGCAGTTTCAGACACTCATTCACATTATATATAGACCCATTTGGAATAATCCATTGGGGTAGCTGTAATTGTATCGAACTTTGATCCCATGCAAAGAACTTGATAGAGTAGGGTTTCTTTCATTTTCATTTTCGTTTTTACTGCAATACATTTGAATTTCTGAAGAATTTCTTAAGATTTCATGGAGCATGTTAAAGTGGAGAATACATATTTTCTGAATTGGTTTTTGAAATGTGCATGATTGTTTGATAATTTTGAAAAGTGTTACATTAATTTTATCGAACTTTGATCCCATGCAAAGAACTTGATAGAGTGGGGTTTCTTTCATTTTCATTTTTGTTTTTACTGCAATACATTTGAATTTTTGAAGAATTTCTTAAGATTTCATGGAGCATGTTAAAGTGGAGAATACATATTTTCTGAATTGGTTTTTGAAATGTGCATGATTGTTTGATAATTTTGAAAAGTGTTACATTAATTTTATATGCATTGCCCTTAGTCCTTGCAATCTATTAGTTGGATTTTCTGCCTTTACATGTTTGACATTATTTTTCACAGGCCTGGCAATTTGCAAATACCTATGGATTAATGGCGATGTAATGATTGCAATGCTTGGCAAGCAGCATGCTCTGTATCACAGGTTTGTTCCTGGTTTTATTTATAATTCCCCTGTTATATATGCACGGACGATTTTTCGTGGGTTTTCATAGACATTCTAAGGAGTTTCATAACAAACAAGCTTCTGAGCTACAATGGCAATAAAATCTATCCATCGCAGCAGTAGATTGACCTTATGACAGTACATGTGTTGGGTTGGGTTGCAT
>MU227692.1:1180674-1192390 GCA_018584345.1 Thuja plicata
CAATACAAGTCTTATTCCATCCAATCTGTAGTTAACATAAATTCAGTCTATAGAAATAATTGATTAATTAATATATCTATATATATTTATTACTATATTAGTAATATATATATATATATATATATATTGTTTAAATATATATCATATATTTATATTGAGAAATTATATATGATTGGATTTTAAAAGAAATTAAAACATACAATTTGATCACTAAATTTAACACAATTAAATACAAGGTCGACCTCTTTAAGAGGATTATTTCATGATTTACTTGGATCAAACAAGGGCAAGGTCGACCTCCTAGGGAAGTGAGAACAACAAGATATGTAAAGGGGATTTCGGATCATTCAAGCACGATTTGGCATGCGATTTCTTTACCAGCAGAGCAGAGCAAACTTAGTGTTGAAGCTCAATTCTGGAATCAAGACATTCGTAGGAGGATCCTCTTTCAATCCATTTTCCGAATTCTTCAAGAGGGGGAGCAACATCGTCATAAAGGGGAGCTTACCAGTTGGTGAAATCTCAGATTTTCTGAGAAGTGGCAGGTCTGGATGTTTTTGAATTTTGCTCTTTGGTGAGGGGTTGTATGGGGTAATGGGGGTGTTTTCAAAGTTCTTCCCTCATCTCTCCTTTTCCTTTCACTTTATTGGATCGAAATTCTTAATTTGAAGTTGCCAAAGTTTAAAAGAACAGACCTAAAAGAAGAATATGGCGACCTGATATTGATGCTGAGCTAAATTATGGGAATCTCACGGGCAGGAGTGCTTGAGCCATGGATGTTTTACTTCATTGAGAAGATCTTGAATGAGGGTGTCATGTTTGATTGGGCTCAAATAATAAGTGAGAACTTGGATCTCCAGCTGAGATTGGTGCACAATTCGAAGACATTCTACATGGGATCCTACCTCTTCTACATGATTGCGGGCATGTTTCAGTATCAGGGGTTGAAGGCTTTGGGTGATGTGGGCAAGGTACCTGGGCAGTACTTGGTGCACGAATGCTATCCCCAACTCCATCTCCATAACAACAAACACTTTAAGATATTCTACGATACCTTCGCCATGAAAACAATAAAAACACTACAGGGGGCTCCCCAAAAGAGACTATCTTTAGAAGCAGAGAAGTTGATCAAGAAGTACAGATGGTGGTATATCTAGTTCGAAAAGTTTACGTACTTCCGGATAGTGGGAAGCACTTGTTATCCAAAGAAGCTACCAAGGTATCCACCCAACAAATTAGTAGTAATGGAAGTAGCAAGGCAATTGGGCCACTTTGACAAGGTACAAAAACTCAAGCGTAAGCAGGGGGTTACTTTTCCACTTTAGGCAGGGGCTGATAGTTGCAAGTCTTTGGCAGCTATGGCAGTGGCAGACGAGGAATTGAAATTCTATGCTTTGGCTCTTTATGAGGGAAGACAGTTTTGATCCCAATGAGCAAATTCGAATGGCATATGGGAGTCCCTATAGGCATGTACATCACTTTGAGGACTATATGGCCAATGTAGCCGATGACTTCGAAGTAAGGAAGAGAGCCTTCTCAAGGTTGATAGTTGACATGATGAGGAAGTACAGATGGAAGCAGCTCCAGATCCCGGATCAACTTGAGGATGATGGCAGGACTCTGAGACCAAAATTCAATACTCTGAATGGACATGAGTTGGAGTCCATTGAGTGGGGAATTGAGGGAGAGGGTTCTCTTGAGGCAGTGATGGTGCCTGTTGATCTTTGCACCCAGAATGTTTCGATAGGAAGATGGCTAGATTGGAAAGAGCGAGCACCTTTCTCACTTATCACAAGATGAAGCTAGTGGAAGAAGTCCTAGAGGAGTCATCCGGGCAGCGTACAGGAAGCAGTGGGAGACCAGTGGAAGTGAGTAACAAGAAGAGAAAGGAAGTGGATGGTACCAAAGAAAAAGGGAAGGAAGATGGTGAGTTCGCGACTAAGAGGCAAAAAGTAAGTGTCATACCATCAAAGGAAAGCGCCACTTCAACTCAGGATAGAGCCCCAAGGAATCAAGACAAGGGGCAATCATTGCAAGGGAGTTCTCCATTAGGGGATACTTCTAGCTTCAGTTCGGGGTATTCACCACTTTCCATGAGTCAACAGGCTGGAGGATCATCCTCACCTAAGGAAAGGGAGATTGAAATGATTGATATTGAGGCACTTTCAGCGGATGAAGAAGGGAATGCACCGCAGTTAGCCAAGGGAGTTTTGCCAAGGCAGGATGAGCCTAACTTGGAGTTGGGAAGGTGTACAACACCTGATTGGCTGAGGGAGTTCTTGTGGCCTAGGAAGGAGATTGTTCAAGTCGAGAATGTTGAGGATATCCTACGTTTGATTGAGGAGGAAGAGGAAGGTCAGCTTGCAGAGATAGTAGCAAAGATTATCAGAGACAGTTCGGGGACTCGTAAGGTCCAGATTGCTATTCCTAGGGAAGACAAGTCCAAGGGTGGCGTTTGGATTCAAGACTATGAGATATTGGAGCATTAGCTAGGAACTACTACAAAGGAGATAGAGTACGAAGAACTTCAGGATGGTCTCCTCGCCATGAAACAGAGATTAGATAAGGAAGTTGAGGAGAAGAACAAGTACAAGGAAGATTGGTAGCTTATTTGAGGAATGCTTGCAGGCCCATTCAACAGGTGGACCACTCAGCTGCGCCACCACTTGCATTGGAGAAGGGAGATATGGACAACTTAGAGAGTGCAAGAGTTACACTTCGTGAAACTCGATCTTGGGTGGAAAGTCTAATCTAGGAGGGATTGGATTTCCTGCCAAAGTTTGTGGAGAGGTTCCGGGCATTTCTGGCCCTCAGGGCCAGATTCCACGCTTCAATGAACTCTGGAATGATTTCCTTCCCACCAGAGACAAAACTATTCCCCAGTGGCAAGCTTTGGTCGACACATCAAAAAAGCTACTTGAAAGAACAAGAGTGATTAACCCAGGAGACAAAGACAATGTTGAGGCATGGTATTTTGCCCTACTCAACAAACTTGAGATTATGGAAGGAGTCAAGGATGGGATTGCTCCCCGTGAGGCCACTACTCACAAGATAATCGAAGATACGCTTGGCATCACTACATCTGCCTTCAAGATGGAAGATAACAAGAAGGATGGCATGAACTTGGAGGCCTTGACTGAAAAGGTGAAATCTTTCGGAGGGGACATCATCAATGGCGGGACTTTGGAGTCTCTCTTTTCTCTCAAATCTCTCATGAATTCCAGAAGGGCCAGCATGACAGAGCAAGACAAGATTTTGGCCACAACAAAGAAGGAGATGGACTTGGCTGAGAAGAGGATTCAATTAACCCCTTTACCTCCCATGGAAGAGGTCAGCAAGATTGTGACCAAGTTCATTGATTTGGCAAAGAAGCTAAGGAACAAAGGAAGAAATATTCTAGATGATGATCTGATGTAAGCCCATGTGGCAATTCTATCTCATAGCTTGATAGGTGTAGGTGGCAAATTCAAATTGGCTGACCATTTGGTGCCTTTTCATTGGTTCTCATTCCTTGTAATTTTCTTATTGGTCCATCTCTGAGGTGTCTTTTTCTCATTTGCTGGTTGGGTGGCAACCCTAATTAGGGTTGTGTTGGAGCAATTTGGGCCACAAATTCTGATTTAATCTTGGCCGTTCATTGTACTTGAGCCTCCTATAGAAGGCATTTGCTCTCATTTGTAAGGAGGTTGGAGAAAATTGTTGCTAATATAATGCTAAAATTGCTCTACTTGTCATTGTTGTGTTTTGCATGGTGATAAAGTTCAATCAACTTTGTATTGCATGGTGCTCTTCTTCCATTATTACGATAGGATTTTTATTTCCAAGTTGTTAAAGTAAGCATAGAAGTAGATGATAGATTGTATGCAAGTAATGGTGGATGTTTGATTGGATTGACTCAAGTACACTAGGCCACTAGCCTCCTTGCTAATTGTAAGGAAGCCTTGCGTGCTAAGCTAGTCTTTGCACTCAAGTTCAATTGGTGTTGGATCCTTAGTTTTCATTTCCAAGTGGGATTGTGGAAACGACATTGATATGAAAACCGTTTGAGAACCTTTGAAGCTTTGCACTAGGTGGAGTCGAGGTCGCAGGCAAGCCTCCATTTGGTAGAGTCCTAGTCCATCTACGAATCCTTTCATCCATACTTAGAAGTAGTAGAAGTAGTTTAAGAGGTTTGAGAAGCAAGATTGAAGTTGAGAGAGACATTTGAGTATACATTGTAAAGCTAAGTCCGATTATCATTGAGAAGATAGCGTAAGTCCCCTTAGGTGGTTAACCAACAAATCACATCATTTCATCTGAGCTAGCTGTCCACAAGTTTAGGAACCTTGGAATCATTCCATGGTCTCAAATTGCAAAGCTTATCACTAGAGATGACTTTGTTCAAGAGAGGATTTAATGTTCTATCTTTTACATCGAAACATTGAGTGTTCAATCCTGCATGTTACGTAAGTGGAACAAAACTCGCATCAACAGGCATATCCATGGATGTTACGTCTTATAACATCCACCATGACATATCTCAATCATATAACTCATTATAGTTGCACACTATATAGTTAATTTATGTATGACATGTTCACAGATATCAACCATATGATATCCATCATGATAGTCGGTTAAACTGTGTGAAAGTCGTCACTTTACCACAGCAACCACAAGTGAACTTCATTGAAAGATCGTCACCTCTCAAGAAGGCTTTTTTTTAAAGATCATGTAATAACTCACATGACATCCACCATGAATTATATCAGAGGGTGGATTGACCATGAATATTCTCAAGGGGTGGAACAAGGGCTTTCACTTCGAACTTCTAGCTACCCATTATATAGATACCCATTTGGAATAATCCATTGGGGTAGCTGTAATTGTATCGAACTTTGATCCCATGCAAAGAACTTGATAGAGTAGGGTTTCTTTCGTTGTCAATTTTTCGTTTTTACTGCAATCCATTTGAATTTTTGAAGAATTTCTTAAGATTTAATGGAGCATGTTAAAGTGGAGAATACATATTTTTTGAATTGGTTTTTGAAATGTGCACGAATGTTTGATAATTTTGAAAAGTGCTACATTAATTTTATATGCATTGCCCTTAGTCCTTACAATCTAATAGTTGGATTTTCTGCCTTTACATGTTTGGCATTATTTTTCATAGGCCTGGCAATTTGCGATGTAATGATTGCAATGCTTCACAAGCGGCATGCTCTGTATCACAGGTTTGTTCCTGGATTTATGTATAATTCCCCTGTTATATTTGCACGGACGATTTTCATGGGTTTTCATAGACATTCTAAAGAGTTTCATAACAAACAAGCTTCTGAGCTACAATGGCAATAAAATCTATCCATCGCAGCAGTAGATTGACCTTTTTTTCATGGGTTGGGTTGCATTGATTTCATCTCACTTCATTTCTAATATTAACCTTCTCTTGGTATTTCGTTCATTTTCCCATCTTAAGTCGTGGTTGCACTAAACCATTGTTGAAGCCACTATGAAAGATGAATTTGCACACCCTAAATCCAGCTTACTGTAAATGTGTGTGTTTTTTTGTTGCCAGGTCGTAGAAGGCCCTGCTGTGATTCTGGCTTATAGCTGAATCCGGGCTACTCCACAAGTAAGTTATGGTTTAAATTAAAATGATGTTCTGAGTTTGGAAGCAATTTTTCAGAGTTATATTTATTATTTGCGTTGACTGTTATATGATGGAATTGTATTTGGGGCTGTATGGCAAGCAAATTGGGCGAGGCCTTGTAAGCATACTGGCAGGTGAGCATGATGATTTCTGACCTAAACTCCCCTTGTAAGCTAGAATAACAAGGCTATGGTGATATATATTATGAAGGAAATTTGGATCTGCCCTGTTGGCTAGGTATTATTTTTATTCCTAAATGTAAGTTGAACTATGGATGATATATTTGATTTAAACAAGACAGTTAGCCGACTAAAGTGATTTCTGGGTTGGGTAATATAGGAAAGAAATGCATAATAAATCTGTATTTCACTTTTAAAGCTAGATGATCTTGAATCATGAATATATTTGTAATCGTTTTCTAGTAATGTCATTGAGAATGCACATCCATGAGTTGTCAGCACTGATTTTGTCTAAGTGGCTTTGTTGATCTGTGAAATTTTTTCATTCTACTTATTTTTGTACGTTTGAGTCACTCTTTTAAATAGAGAAGATATATCGTTTGAAAGACATGGGAGACAACTTGAAAATGACTTTATGAAAAAAGAAGTCAAAACAAAAGAAAATTAGAAGACTGGACTAATACATATATTTCAACCACTTAGTTATAGAACCCTGTGATATTAGCAGATTCAAAATATAAATGCTCAGAAGTACCCTATAGATTGGTTTTGCGACATGATTCTCATTTATTAATTCCTGTCCGACGAAGAGAACATATTGGCAGGCTTTTAAGCACTGTTTAGAAAATATATTATTCAGTAAAGTAGATTTGTTGACTGTTGTTTATCATTCTAACTATTACATATGATGATACTTAGTATGCTTAAAGTTTAGATCACTATTTTTTTTCTGGAGTGCTGGTGTCAAGTGATAAGCATATATCTTAACATCATTAAATTGTGTAAATGGTTGTCCGTCTACTGTAAGCATTGGGATTGTACATTAATTTTCAGTTGTCAATTGTAGTTGTTAAAGGACCTTTATCTATTGCTAATTATAGCTGTAGAGCTAAATCAGATCCTTAGGATGAAATTCTGGAGGTTAAGGGGGTCTTTCATAAACTATGGACTAGCTAACAGAAAGATGGGTAGTTTCTCGTTTGGAATTAGCACTCATCTTTCACATTATTTGTCATTTTATTTAATATGATCATCTTATTTCTTTTTCTGTTTGCACTTGCAGCAACCTGCACTGTTAAGGGAACTGATTGTTTGAGGAAGCATTGGAAAGTTCCCAAAATATGCAAAGAGATCAGACTATAAATTTAGGTATGCTTCTCTCATCATCATATATCTCTTGAGTTCAATGTCTCTTTCATTCACAAAAACTAATTATTGCAATGTTGTTCATTTCTATTAGGCTTACAGTTCGTTTCGACTCAACTAATTTTTAACAGATCTTTCTGTAGTAAAGATGCAATATTTACCATTTCGTAACACAGGCACAATTGTTTCCTACACATCTTTCTTCCGTGCATATACCCAACGCTACTAAATGTTAAAACTTTTAGATTTCTCTAAATTGTGGTATGTAAAAATTTCAAAATAGGGAACGTATCCTTATCTCTGACCGCTTGTGTAAGATTAGCACGATCACCTAATAATATTCATTAAAAACCAAAATTGGCTGCTCATCTTTGGAGAGCATCTGAGGAGGATTTAAAATCCTATCGTCCTTTTATACATTAAGTTTTTAGAAGTCAACTCTATCAAGTTTGCTCAAGTATGGAGGAAATTTTGTAAAACAACCGTCACAAAAACTAATGCTTGATTCTTGACCATTGTAGACAACCATCATATGTAATGCCTATTTTGAGCATTTATTTAGCGCCATAGACAATTGGAATGGATGTTGCAGACGAAAAATGCATTAGGTGAGAAAATGATGCAGCTTCTCAATTAATTAGCTGGAATTTGACTCTGATGGGATGAACAGTCATGTCCTTGGGCTGACACCAAAAAATTGTAAATTGTATGTGGAGTATTTCAACTGGGTGATGGGAGAAAGAGAGGAATATGGATCTTTGGCCCCTCTTCAGACTGGGGAATTGGGACTGTTTGTGCATTCTTTAAAAAAGCAAATTTGCAATGGGTCTGTTCATAAATCTGTTTGAAAATCTAATCCGCAAGATATGAGAACATGACAAAGATGAATCCTTACTGCCATGCTTGTTTCATCAAGAAATCTTAGGGACGTGGCTCTTTCTTTCGGAAGCTCTGTTTAGGCTATCTCATCAAGAATTTTGGCTCAAAGATTGGTTAGGTGTCACTCAAGTACAAATTCCTACTTGTAAGACAACTTTAAATTTAGAAAACCCTTCACTGGTTTCTCACGAAATTATTTTTTCGTCTCTTTAAAGTCCCCTCTTGTCTGCTATTCATATAAATTTCATCATTTCTATTATTGGATTAAGGAAAAAGGTACAGAAGAGTAGCAGTTAAAGCAACAAAACAGTCAAAAAAGCAACATTACAACAGAATCAAACACATAACAAAGAGATACAGTATACAGTTAGAGCTGCTTTCAGAAACAGTGATAAAACATATGGAAAACTACTAAAATGGGCTTTCTCTATTAGCTGCATCAAGTTATAAAAGATTGATACTAGAAACATAACAACAATATAGAAAACTAGTATCATCAATTGAGACAACATATAGATAGGTTCAGACATCATCTTTCTTGTCATTAGTAGTCTTTTCTATGGTGATAATGAATTCAATCTTTTTGCCAATGCTTGAAAATCATATATAATGTACTTTCTGACCCACCAATCTGGAAAAGACCAGATATGTGCATCAACAGAAGAACCCAACTTACTGTGTATTTTAATCACTTTTTTGTAGAGGCAAGGAGAGAAATACCAAAGCTGAAGCGTGTTGCAGCTAGCATAACTCTACCTTGTAGCTATGAAAGTAGAGAAGAGTAACGTCATCTTGAAGGGATGAGACTAGGCACACCATTTTGATCTAAATGCTTGAGTATGTAGTTTTGAGTTCTATTTCTAGGGGACAATAAGAATGAGACAAGACAGTTTGACATTGGAACTTTCAATATTTTAATTGTAATATGCTTGTAGTAGTTAGAAATCATGTGGTGTTCATGAGAGGACTCTAGAAGAACAATTTGCCCAAAATATGTAAAATATGAGAGAGCAGGTATGGAGTCCCTAAGGGTTGTCCATTACATCTTTACAAGAGGGTAGGACTAAAAATAGCGCTTCAAAGTTTCTCTCTTATCTCTAAAGGGGCAAGATGGGGATGAGAAGTTGAGATTTTATTGAGAAGTTTAACATGTAGGATTTTCCAAGCAATAGTCATTAAGCATTGACTTTGGTCTTACAGCTTCGAAGAATAAGTTCATTCCAATTGGCTTGGCTTAGCTTACAGCGCGAGAGGGTGTTAACACGATGTGAGATAGGTAAGTTAGGAATAAGCTATTTATAAAGAGGCTCTAATGATAAAGCTTATAGACCACCTCTATAGAGTCCAATCAAAAGTGAGAATGATTGGAAGAGGAAATGACGATAACTTGAACTTAGGGGTCATTAGATTTTGAATTATTGCCACAATAGTTTTGACTATGCGGCTTAAGTCAAAGAAAAGCTTGATTTGGAGCCTTGATTTGACATATGAATCATGAGGATTCTCGTAGGTCCCTAAACATGTGAATGCCTTTCTTAAAGAGGCATTTTGTATTGAGTCCAGAAATCTTTGCCAAAGGATTGTTAGTAACTTGTACAAAACCAACTACCAAGCCTCCCAAATATGATTAAGAGGAGCCACACCATGGAGAATCTTGTAATTTCATTGAATTTTACACCATGATTTACCAATTATGACTATTTGAAGGTAATACCTAATAAAAAAATTTCAAAGAATATTTACTTCCAATATTCTAAATAAGTAAAACTTTGTACTATGGAATTCTAGAGCTTGTATGAAACATTGCAACTAATACAAATTATAAAAAAAAGTTTCAAATCTTGTAAAATTTAGTCTATAGAGTTTTAGAATTTGTGTGAAACTTTCTAGCTATTCCAAATATCAAGTGGAGTTGTGAACTCCACAAACTTAACATTTTGTAGTTTTAGAGCTTGTCTACAAATTTGTAAACTACAAATTTCAAGAGGAGTTACAAATCCCATAAAGGGTATTAGAGCTTCTATATAATATTCTAAATTAGAAACCACCTCTTTAAGTTCTATTTACTAATCAATCTCTTAGGTGAATTCTTGGGTTTGATTTAGTTTTATATAAAAACAATTAACTAGGTTTTAAATTCTAATAGATCCTTCTTGTAAAATTCTAGAGTCTAAACTTAGTTTTATATAAATTTAGATCAAATTTTCAAAACAAAAAACAAAAGCGCTTAACTATCTCATTTTAGGTGTTGTAAAAAATGACTTGGGCCAAGCATTCAAAGCATATATAGGGTCCTCATCATAGAGAGGTTAAGAAACAAGGATTGTTAATCGACACAATCGGTAGTCTCTAGGATCAATCTATATCCTTTTATGGTCATAGATTATACAATGTTACCCCAAGTTTCCGGGACGGGGACGACAGGGGACGGGTTTCCGGGACGACAAATTTTTTTGCCGATTTTGGGGACGACAGGGGACGACTATGTAAATATACGGAAATTTTCAAATATATAAGGAAATTTGCAAGTATACATTACATTCACATGAAAATATTGACAATGCATGCCATTTAAAGTTAAACATCATATAACCTTAGCATACACCATTTCAATGCCATTTAGTAAATACTCAAAGTAAATAGTAACCGACTCAATGCTCAAGAGTCAATATGCATTAAAATTTAACTATTATGTATTCATAAAACTGAAAATTTGACATTTCAATTCATTGTCGGATTGTCAATATGCATATGCTAACAAAAATATAAGTTTAACATAGAAAAGTAAAACTAAAAATGCCCAAAGGCTTAGGTGCTTTCATAAAGTTTCATCATCATGTTCATAGTTCAACATAAAAATCAAAATATAGAAAATAAAAATGAAGCACACTGCTGCTCCTATTCTTCTCCTGCCAACATGGCATCAAAATCAGAGTCCTCCGAGTCACTCTCACTATCATGCTGCACTTGAAATGTGAGTTCATCCAATGGAACCTCAACCAATCATGGTGTTGTCTCATCCTCGTCAATCTGGGCCACATCTTCAGGATCAACATCCCACCATAAAGCTGGAGTCTGCCTATACTCTGGAGTCTGACGATCCTGAAGTCGAAGAGTACTATGCATAGCCACTACCTTCTCCGCTCGTCTAGAGGTAAGTCTATTCCTCTTGAGGGAGTGGATAAGGCCATATGTAGACCAATTCCTCTCTGCGGCTGAGGAACTAGCAACCTGTGCAAGGAGGCGAGAGGCAAGCACTTTCAACTCTGGTGTATCCCTCCCATGCCACGTCCACCATCCAATAGGATCCATCTGTGCCAAAATCACTCTATCCAACCTCGGCTGTAGTTTACTCAAGTTTGGGCCACGAAATTGTGTGAAGTCAAGGAACTGTGTGCGAAGAATGGAGGCATCTCGCCCTGGATTCATCTTATCAATGGCTTGTGTGAAACCATCTAATACCTCAAGATCATCACATGGGAGGACCCTTCCATCCAATTCTGCATACCATTTGGGATTTAGAGCGTAGGCTGCCATATGAAGCGGGGTATTCATTATGTTCCACCTCCGCATCACAATATGTAATGAGCACCCCTAAATGCCCAAAAACTAAACCAGTTGCTGATAGGAATTTCGTCAAATAGTTTGTAGCCAACTTATTTCTCCGTTTAATGTTTTAGACCCCTTATGACTCCGGAAATTAAATGTTTTGTTTGTTTGTGTCTTTACATGAATTTGAAAACACTCAATATGAACAAGGGAACTACCATAATATGCAAACTGAAAATCGAACTACTGCTGATAAGTTGTTATTTCCAGAATTAATAAAATCAAATACATGGCAGATTTTCAACTCACTAATTACTCCAGCCATTTATTGACA
>MU227692.1:1199605-1217921 GCA_018584345.1 Thuja plicata
TGTGGTGGTTGCATATGAACATTTGTATCTCTCTAGCTTCTGACACCACCTGTTTCACCCAATCAATCTTCCCTATGTCTTTTAATGCATTGTTCAATGCATGAACACAAGGGGTCCAAAAGATGTGACTATAAGCACCCTCTACCATCATACCGGCTGATTTGCACACACGTGCCGAATCTGTGATCACTTGTACTACATTAGCCGACCTAATCTCCTCTATGACATCGCTCAAAATGCTGAACTGAAACTCTGCATCCTTACGCTTCCCTAAACAATCTATGGCTTTTAGAAAATAAGAGCCAGTAGGGGATGTGATAATGATATTGATGAGTGGCCGATGTCGAACTTCAGTCCACCCATCCATGACAATAGAGCAGCCTGTTCTCACCCAAGTACGTTTCATATCCTCAAACAACACATTAATCTTGGAATACCCTTTATCTAGGATGGTGGTTTGTAGCTTATGATCACCTGGGGGTGTGAATGAGGGACTCAGTTATTATATCTTTGACCATTTGTTTGAAATTAGTGGAACGAGACACATGAAATGAGATATTATTAGCAAAAAGGAATCTACCAATGGATGACTCTATGTTTTCCTTTGCCTGTGCATTAAACATACTTTCCATTGATCCCTTGTCACCACTATTAATCTTCCTCTTCCCTCTTGTCTCAATAGGGTTGCTAGTAGTACCAATGGCGGATGTCATAGGCCTAGATGACTATGAGTGTGCAGTTGTAGTAGATAAAGGTGATGTCACTGACATACCTTGTGCCCCCATTTCAGCTTCTAAGTGCAATCTTTGACATTCTATTTTTTCCTCATCAGTCAAATTAGGACAAGCTATAACTCCATGGCATGCAATACCTAAAAAGTGTGACTTCACCTTGGTATAGCTGCCCCTAAAATCATCTTCGCAAATATGGCAAGCCCATACCCTAGTCCCTCCTGCATTCTTTTTCTTTTCAGCCCTAGCCGTGACATATTGGAGAAGAGATTTTTTTTGTTGAAGGGGCCCTTTGCATATTTGCTCATGATTGTTGAAGGGCATTTAAATTTATCAGTTTGTTGTTGCTCACTACTAGCTTCAACATTAACACTTTCACCCCCCAAATGCTCTTCATCACTACTACTATCCCCACTGCTGCTCATTGTGCTTAGTTTTGAGATTTAAGAATGCAATGAAATGAGACAATGAAAAAAATAAAAAAAATCAGACTTCCAAGCTTTCATATTGGTAAAAAAAATGAAAAATGGAAGCATAAACTTTCACACATGTTGCACAATGTAGGAAGTTGAAACCTTTGCACAATCACTTGGACAATGAAGAAAACCTCATCTGTTGCTACAAAATAAAAAACCTAGACTTGCTGCTAAAACAATGGACAACACATTGAAAGAAAATAAAATGCTAATGTGCCCATAAAGAGCCACAATTTTGGCTTATGGCAAGTGTGGTGGTGGGGCTAGCCGTCCCCGGAACTTCCATCTGTCCCCAAAATTTTTGCTAGCCATCCCTAAGTCCCAGGGATGTTTCGTACCATTTGGTGGAATTTGGGGACGTCCCCATTCCGGAAACTTGCCGATTTAGGCCGGGGAAGCGTCCTCAGGTAACCTTGAGATTATATCAACAAACAAACTCTTGTGTTATGTGTAACCCTATTCTTTTTATTTATTCATCATTTATTAACTCTCATATAAACATAGCATCATTATTCAAATGGATGAGGATGAGACTCAGCTCTATTAAGTCTTAAAGACCTCATCTCATTGTAAGGAAGCAATGGTGTGCGAAAACACTTCCTACACTTATCTTGAGAAGACAATTATGCAAATTTCAACATAGCTATTACAAAGATTTCAAGAAACACATAAGAGCATAAACAAAATAACATTACACACAAAATACAATGATTTTCGTGTGGAAAACCCTTACGGGAGAAAAAAATTCCCACACTCCAAAAACTGCATGATGTATTATCAAAACAACATCAATTTACAACACACTTGCAATGCAAGTTCTTACAGGATATACATCTCAACTCAAGCTTGGAGGAACTTTAGTAGCATCATTCTAGCATCCAATCTTGCAAACAAAACTCAATGATCAAACTCCTCCTCAAGCCCTCATTTTATAGGCTTCTCACAATCTGGAAACCACTCGTGGTTTACAAAACCATGTGCTAAACTTCCTTGACACGTGTTGCTAATCCTTGACATGTGTTGCCCAAGATAGGCAAGAATCTAGGTTAAAAATAATCTCTCATGAAATGTGTCATAGAATCTCTAAAAATGGCCCTCCCATAATATACTATAGTCAAGGCATCTTTTGACAACTAATATTCCCTTTTCTAAGCCACCGACATGTAGAAAAAATGCCAACTACATTTTTGAAACTATTTGCAAGGTTGGGACACATGTTTTCTCAACATTCTCCCACTTGTCGAATACCCATAGACTCCGAACACCATCTGAACTTCTCTATGCTCACGGGCTTTTAGTGTTTTGATATAACAACAAACAACAATTGATATCAGAACTAAGGTCACGGGTTCAAACCCCACGCTTGCATTGGGGGGATTGTTGCAAGGTGTGCGCCCTTGGTCTCCTTGTGTTGTGCAACACAATAATGGTTCATGACACGGCTTAACCACTTCTCATGTCTTCTATAAGTCAAGTAGTTGTATCAAGCATTAAAAGATTGATCTTTTGATACAACGACAACTAACATCATCTATAATTGAAAAAAATGATTAGGCCCTGATAATGTAACAAATGTTGTGCAAGTATCCATGTGAACTAGTCTTAGAAATTCTTTGCTTATGGTAGCACATCTAGAAAATGTAATCAATTGTATTTAGAAAAAAAAAACAAGGCTCACAAAAAGTTAAATTTCTAGATTTGGCACTCGAGAGAACTTTTTTCTAGTAGTACCTTGAGAACATGGGGTCTAGCGGCTAGCCATTGATGCTATATTTTTATTGAGCCTATTTATACATTGGACATCATTGTAGATTCTTCATACTAGTTTCTCCAACTAGCCTTTGGAAATTTCCAACCTTGTCTTACTTTAGCACCACCAACACTCCTTTGTTATCATGAGACAACCATTTTCTGCATTGACTTGATAATGCTGTTCATAAAAAAAATCAAGAGATAGTAGATCTTTCTTCAATATTGGTACATGTTTGACATGTTGAATAGTCCTTTATTATCCTATCAAGCATCTCGATATTGGCCTATCCTTCATCAATAGATTCGCAAGAGTTATAATTTCTCATATATATGATACCTCTATCACATAATCACTAAGAAGAAAAGTAATCCCTATGAAGAGTCATGTGAAAAGAGGCTAAAAATTAAGAATCCAAATACCATCCAATGAACCTCTTAGATCAAGAGAGATATACCTTCATCTTCCAATTGTCTTTCAACTTCTTATATGTTTCCCTCATTTGCCCTTGAAATAGGATTTTTCCATTTTTTTGGCATTGTCCTATTTTTCCCAACACAACATTTAACTCCTTTTTCCTATTATATTTGTACTTAGTTTGTTCGTGCTTGGTATTCCCTTTTTTATGTGGATGTCATTTCTGGATTTGATTGTGTAAGCATTTTTTGCATCAATGTTTTCGAATTACACTCAATGTTTCCTTTGTGACCATCATCTTTCCACCATCCTTCATGCCTCTATCCTGAAAATGGAAACATGTAATTTGTAAATCAAAGCCACAAATGAAATAAATGCAAGAAGAATTTAATATATTTCATGATGAATACTTCTGCAAAGAACAAGATTTTAATCATCAACCAAGTTTGCATTAGAATGTAACCTGGGATTAAAGATTTGAAATTTGGCCTCTGACGTGGAAATGCATTTTTTGCTGATGAATTTTGCTCTTGATTTCTTGAATCTGACTGTATTCCTCAACAGATTCACCCAGATCTTAAGTAATCCACTCTCTAATTGATGTAATCCTGATTTTTCTCTTTTAAAATTCGCATTTTTGCTGGAAATCAGGGTTTTCTGTTTGCTTCTACATCTGCACTTCAAATCTGATCAATTTCGCCCTTCTTTTGCCTCAGATTTTGATAGAATTCAGATCTACATTCAATTTTGATGTGTTTGAACTTTGAAATAACATCCTATTTCCATTTTGCCGGGACTCTTGAATCTGATTTGACTCCAAAGCGCCATCGTTGACCTGATGTTGATCTTCCTCCAAGGAAATTCACATTTTATCTAATTCTGATTTTTTTCTTTGTGTATGTTTGATTTTCGCCTTGAATTTGCTGATTGAATTGCTGAAGTCCACTTGTATGTGGTTGAGTTAACCTAGAAGGTCGGTATTTCTGATGTAGTTTTGCTTAGAGTTCGGGGAATTTTGCCCCTATTTGCATCTCTTTGTGGAATTTCGCACTTGAATCTGCTGGTATTTTCTTCCCTCAATCTGCTTGGGTATGTTTGATTTTCGCCTTGAATTTGCTGATTGAATTGCTGAAATCCACTTGTATGTGGTTGAGTTCACCTCGAAGTTCGGTATTTCTGATGTATTTTTGCTTAGAGTTCGGGGAATTTTGCCCATATTTGCATCTCTTTGGGGAATTTCGCACTTGAATCTGCTGGTATTTTCTTCCCTCAATCTGTTTGGGTTCGATTTTTTCTTGCCCTAATTTCAAAATTAAGCATGACCGACCAGATTTAACACTTTCCTTGTTTGGAAGGTATAAGGTGAGGTGCTCAGATTCCAAACACTTCTCATACTTGTATTCTACCTCAAATTATTTTGTTCTACTTCTAATTCGTTTTTCTAGGTTTGCTCTGAATTTTCCTTGGATTTTCTCTAATTTCTTACCAAATATTAGGCTTTTGTAATGACCTGAACCGGGTCTCTCCCCTGATTTGCTCAAAGACTTCTCATACAGATTTAAACATTCAAATGCATACAAAAAACCATTGATCCGAATGCAATAAACCAACAAATATATTCAAATAACTTCTCAGAGAAATGGTATCGTATTATACAACAGCAATACAATAACCATGGATTGCAAACTTCCCAATCTGAAATACAAAAATAACAGTAAGATAGAATAATAAGGAACCTGTAAATGCAATGGCGAACTCTGCTGTGAATCTGCACCGTAGACGAATTGGGGCTACGTCCAATCCACCTATGAGCCAAAAGGGTTTCCGTCCTCATGGTTGTATTCGAAAGCTGAAAGCTTCCTGATATCTCCAAGAGATAAATATAATATCAAAGACTAAGCATGTCGCAATGAGACCCCCAAGTCTTATTTTAAAGTTGCAACTGTGACTCTTCAGTTTCCCCACTTTGTCTCTTCATATTCCACTTAAAGTCACTTTTAAATAAATATAACCGTTGGGTTATAAAGTGACATAATAAAATAAAGTAGGAACCTTTTGGCATTAAAACGGAGGCCCAAACGAACTCGAATGAAGACGTGTGATAGCTTGCCGGAAAGCTCTCGGCGAGGTGCCCCAAGTTGTAATGAGCCTGACTTGGCTTTGCTCTAATTCTTCCTCAATTCAGTGTTTCTTTGCCAGTTTGAGGAAAGTGTAATTTGTTTTGTTTTAGTTTAGTTTGCAGAGATCATAATTTTACATATGGTTTGAAAGTAAACATGCAATTACACTTATATCTATATTCCAACATTTCAATTAAAAAGGTAAACATGTATTACATTTCGATCCAGCCTACACGCTTTATTGATTTAGAAGAACTGATCAAAAACATAGAAAAGAACCTGGAATTATTATTCCAGCTTCCACGTAATTTATGGGCATGAAGGCCAGCCGTTGCGATCTCCCACGCGGCAGTCTGCAATGATCACGTACAGACGCCAAAGGATGCACCCCTCCTATGCTGCTACGTTCAGCTTCATGTCACGTCCCCAGCTTGTGTGTTATCGTTGCAAGTAGTCACGTAGCCTTTAGTGGTTGGTCGCGTTTTCCAGCAGTCACGTGACCCTCAGTGCAGCCCAGTTAGATACGCCACCAAGCCTAAAGGAGTGACGTCCAGTCAATACGCTGCCCAAACGAACTCGGATGAAGACGTGTGATAGCTTGCCGGAAAGCTCTCGGCGAGGCGCCCCAAGTCCACTACTGAAATGCTAGGAAAACTGAGTTCTGTTGACTTACTATAAATAGTAAGTACCCTGGGAATCCTGCAGAACTGATCTGATTGGCCTAAAACTGAAAACACCAAGGCCAAACATCCCTCTAATCACCTGCCAAGCCTCGGTTAGCCCACCAGACCATGATAAAAGGCTAACTATAAGGCACGAAATAATGTGCCCCGAAAAGGGGACATTACAAATCATCCCTTCCCGGAGATTACTTGCCCTCAAGCAATCGGTATCTGCATGCTGTGATCCTTATACCTGGATCCCAACTCAACCTCAGGGAAGCTGCTCCACCAATCTGTCGTGGGAAACTGAAACAGATATTATACCCTGACCTGTGAAGCCATTCACACAACAACCAAACAACAACCAGTCTAATGTTAGGATCCCAAATCATTGCAGGGTCAGTCGAACCAAACTGCCTTGTGTCGCCATCACCTGTGAGAAAGTCCTCAACCCAACTGAGAACCTCACTCCAACTGAGATCGCCAACACCGCTATGGTCAGATGCAGGGGAAACCAAACCTCACACCAATCGACTCCCTGAATAAATACCAATCGCAAGTACGTCCCTCCTGGATCCCATAAGCAAAAGGGGCATCCATCTCCCTGGCTGGCTGAAATATCCTGATGACCTATGCCCCTACTAAATGAATCACCAAAAATGTCCAACTGCCATAACACTGCCCCTCTGATCTGTTGCCCGAATTGGAAATTGTACGGAAGAGGCAAGGCATGCAGACTGTCGGACAAGGCTTCCATCTGCAAGCGAGGAAGGGTACCAACCCAATCACTCACCCCACGCCTCTGCAATAATCAGAAAAGAAAGTTCTCCGTAGGTGGGCTGAAAGGAAAACAGAATGCATCCCATACAATGTGGCTAACATGCGATGCACTAACCAACTCTACTGGAATTTCTGAAGCAACATAAGGATTCCATAATTGTCTCTCAATACCATAAGCATTTGATGAATCAGTATGGTAATGTAGAGGAGTCGCGGCTGTGTGGAAAGAGGAATGATCCAAGGGATGCTCGCCAAAATGAGACATCTCACCATCAACGAGAGGTAGTGCACGGAAAGGCATATCACTCATCGTGCCACAAGACCTAACTGTCCATCCTGGACTGCTGGTGTAAAAACCACACTGCACCGCAACTGAGCTCATCCTGCTACTCCACCTCGGTGACCAAGACTCACCTCTAGTAACTGAACATGGGTCCCAAATCCTGTAATCGACCTCATCCTCGTCATGGGGATAGGAAATACCTTCCTCATTTAGCTCAAAGAAAGGGTTATCAAATATCAATTCAGTATCCATCTCGAACAAGAAATTGTCGATCGCCTGAAAGTTATCTAATTCATAAGGAAACTCTGGATGATCCAAAGATCTTTTGGGACAACTATCCAAGTCATAGGTTTGATGTATGCTATCGAGTCCCTGAATCACCTCCTGAAAGAATTCGGACCTTTCCCTGTCATTTTGTTTCCTATATTGACTAGTGGCAATAATCTGATTTCTTTCTTCCTTAAGAGCAAGATGTGTGTGCTCCAAAGTTTCCTGAGCAATATTAAGCTCTCTATTGAGCTTATTAGCCTCATCATCCTTTTTCCTCAACTGCTCAGCATAATTTTCAGCAACCTATTACAGGTAGTCACGATCTGAAAGTAAACATAGATATTCTGATTTCCAATCCTCAAATGCTGTTTTGACCCCCTGTAAATCTGCAACATCAGATCCAATCCTTATACCACCTTGTCCTGTCTCTTTTTGAGCTTTCCTGTAAAGATCCTCAATGATCTGGTGAGTTATATCATGATGAATAAGAGCTGTAGTAATAGCATCATTATTGACTTTCAACTGACCCTTCAAGGCATGCTTCTCATCATTGTCATTTTGGGATGCATTATCTAATGGGTCATCCAAATCAGCATTATGCATACGCAATGCGCTGCTATAGAAATCATATGATTCCTCATATTCTGTAACCTGTATATTTGCTACCTCTTCTTTAGCCTCTCCTTCATGCATGGGTTCAATATTTGTTTTGCAACTCCTGCTTCAATGTCAACCTCATAAGGCTTTTCTTCAATAACTGACTTAGTTTTTTGTTCACTTATAGGTTGAGTAATGATAGCTGGAAACTCTTCATATAAATTTCTGCACTTGTCTTGTGCAAGTAGATCCCGAGCCAAATCCTGCCACTGCTTCTTTGCCATTAAAGTCTTGTGTTGTAGCTTTGGATGAAAGTCCATGAAACTAGAGAAGGTTAAATCTCTCTGAACCCGTGGAGGAAGTGTGTTATACTCATCATACATGCCGAGTATTTCTGTCCTTTCATCAGGTTGCGAAATCTGGACTAACTGTTGCTGAACCTGAACAAGATCCTTCAAGACTTTTTCCAAACTCTGCGTCTTCCCCATAGCTAGAAAACTACTAGACTCTGCAAGTGAATGTGAAAAACTTGTAGCTGCCAAGGATAAGATTCCACTCTCAGGGAATGAATTGCTAGCACCTCCCAGAAGTTTCACAATTCCTTCCTGATACCACTGTACTACTGAAATTTGTCAGACAATTTGCTATATCTGTATTGATCTCTGCTGGCTGTTAATAAAATCAGACTGCAAAATTTCTGATAACTGGAAGAGGGTGCTTATCTAGTTTCGAATAAGTTTGGATGTTCTTCTTTTTGTTCAATTTTTGATACCACTGCAATGTTCTTGACTGGCTGTTCACTTATAGTTTAGTTTCCTAACTGTCCTTATTTTATGCAATGGTTGATTTGTTTCGAAGGCTTCCTTTTAAAATAACTATTCAATATTTTTGCATGTTCAAACAAGAAACAATGGATCCCAGCAAGTACACAATATTTCCAAGCAACTTCAGCAATTGGTTTTTGCATATAAATCTTAATGAAAAATACCATAAAATATTTCAGACTGGTGTAATGAATACCAACCGATCACCATAGAAGCATACGTTGGAGGAGAGTGGTCCTTATTAGCCCCCCCCCGTTTCCACTGAAAATTTTTGCACTAACGCTGTTTAATTCTGTCATTTTTCTCACAGAAAGTTTGTTAAACTGTTTACTTTAAAATGACATTAATATAGACTTCAAATACTACCATATTGGCATGTTGATACCAAGTTCTTAGCATCAATGTTCATCCATAAACACTAGTTGAGGATTACACAGTACCAGAACAGATATAAAAATGTCAAGCACCTGGTGATTAGATCGTGCTCCCAATTAACAACACAGAGCCAACATCATTTAGTCACAACCATGGTGGGCGTCTCCTGTAGCCAAGACATACGACAGCACTCCCATCATCACCTCTAAATCTTCATATGCGGCAGCTAATACTTGGAGACTTCCAATACGCAAGCATCCTTGTATATTGATTTTGCAGCTCCTACGCTCAGGAAAAGAACCCTGTGACAGACAAATGGCTCACGGCTAATATCAATAGCCTCAGACTTCCACGACAAAATCAGCTCATGCATCAAACAGAACATCTACGCCAAAGCACACACGATATAAGCTCCCAAACTCACGGCACAAACAAACTCTGAGGGTAAAGTTCGACTGAATATCTATCTTCAACAATAATCTTCACAGGTGATGGATTACTGGCTCTTATTACCTTCAAATTCCATATACTGCACGAAAACATATTTAGGCTCCAACAAGTTGCAGGAAATACCAACTGTTCCAGTAAAATAATCCACGGAAGCTCTCAAATCGAGCACGTCAACCTTTCACGACAACCATAGCACAGCGCCTCATCTACTGTTTTTTTTTGCATGACCGAAGGATGCCATGGTTCACACGACAATTATAACATCAACATTTATACGACTAAAGCCCATGGAGATACTTAGCCAATAATAAAATTTTGCTTCAGTTTAACTTTTTGCAATAGACTTCACCAGGATTCTGAGGATGTAACGCTCTTTACATATAAGTGCCACACGATGCGCTAAATGATAAATTTCTTCAAACATTAACGACAACGCTTATCTGCCCAGTTTCAAACATAGACGGCTTAATGTTTCCAGCACCAATAGAGGAAGCCACGAATAATCAAATATTAGGCCCCGACTTTAATACTATTCCGGAAATGTTAATGGGCTACGCTTTCCTCTCTTATGCATTAAATCCAAGAGAAATCTGAAGTATCAAACATAATGAGTGCCCCCCACTTAAGATTATTTGGGCAAACATTAGCCACGGCAATAAAAGAAGATTTCCAGCACCAAACATTGGAAATTGATTAAGCCCGATTAATTATATATTTTCACCTTTCGCTAAACTTTCATAAAATAATATAAACATTCACCTTGCGTCAACAACAAATAAATATGAAATATTTGTCCCTTTTAATATAGTTTACGACTAGGTCTCCAAAAGTGACGCATAAGGAAAATATAGATTTTTAAATGATTGTCGGCAGAAATAATTTTCACAGCATATATTTGTTCCACGCCAACTATGCACTTTAATTCCCATAAAGAATCGGGCCCTTCAATACTCCCTTTGAAATATAATTACGCCAATTTCTAATGTTCCACAACTCCAAAAATAATAGCCGCGTCCTGAATATTCCACAGTTTATAAGATTGAAAACCCTTATTTCATTCCATAGCAAATATTTATCAAGCCTTCAATTCGTCAATTTCTTTTATTTTTGTTCCACACAGGCTGGCAGGAAAACGAGCTCTGATACCACTGTAATGACCCGAACCGGGTCTCTCCCTTGATTTGCTCAAAGACTTCTCATACAAATTTAAACATTCAAATGCATACAGAAAACCATTGATCCGATAGCAATAAACCAGCAAATATATTCAAATGACTTCTCAGAGAAATGGTATCGTATTATACAACAACAATACAATAACCATGGATTGCAAACTTCCCAATCTGAAATACAGAAATAACAGTAAGATTGAATAATAAGGAACCTGTAAATGCAATGGCAAACTCTGTTGTGAATCCGCACCGGAGACGAACTGGGGCTAGGTCCAATCCACCTCTGAGCCAAAAGGGTTTCCGTCCTCACGGCTGTATTTGAAAGCTGAAAGCTTCTTGATATCTCCAAGAGATAAATATCTCCTTTAGTGGTTGGTCACGTTTTCCAGCAGTCACGCGACCCTCAGTGCAGCCCAGTTAGATACGCCGCCAAGCCTGAAGAAGGAGTGACGTCTAGTCAATACGCTGCCCAGTCTGAAGGAGTGACGTCCAGTCACTATGTAGCCTCCAATGACACCCACAATACTGTCCCAATAACTTTCAGCCGCAACCTTCAACTAAAACGCCAAAAGGAACATTGTAGTCTTCCCTCAGCAATGACGTTTTGTTACACCATTCACTGAATCATTAAGTCTGATTTCAACGTGTGGAAGAGGCTTGATCGAATTCTCAATTCGATCAATTCTGAATTTTCAAACTCTTGCCAATTTCTTCAAAGCACCAGATTTTCATAAATGATCAAAAGATAGTAACATGAAATCCAGAATTAATTGTATTCTCCAAATCAATTCGCACCCTCAGTGTGCATAGACACTTTCAGCAAGACTTCTTTCCTTCAGCGACAGGCAGACAGTATGAAGGAAACACAATCGATTATACAACAGCAATCGATCAATGATTAGTTCAAGAAGAATCAGTCTTCGAGAAACTAATTTGACCCTTCAGTTAGGGCTCAGATAATTAGGAACAATTCCTAAGAGTAATTTTCAATAATCAATATTCGATGCCTAGATTCACAAATGAGCTTGTATTTATAATGCCTCAGATGCAATAGTTTCCAAAAACTACCATCAGTTAACCATTCATCAAAATATCAACTTCTTAAATCATTATAATAATAAAGTATTATTATTATAATAATATAACCTTTTATTAATTAATAACATTTCGTTATTAATTAATACCATTAATTATCAGATATGATTCTGATGATGATACTGGCATCACCTGCTGAAGCGACTGATCTCATGGCCTTCAACTGCACTGCCAAAAATAGTAACTGGCCTGAACTGACTTACTATAAATAGTAGGTCCAAAAATAGTAAGTCCAAATTTGCAATAAGACAAATCTGAACACTGAAACCCTCAAAACATCCTGTCAACTCATGGGGTCGCGCTGATGAGTTGACCATATTCAGGTTCCCAGAACTTGCTAATTTGGGGACATCACACAAGTCCACTACTGAAATGCCAGGAAAACTGAGTTCTGCTGACTTACTATAAATAGTAAGTACCCTAGGAACCCTGCAGAACTGATCTGATTGGCCTGAAACTTAAAACACCAAGGCCAAACATCCCTCTAAT
Organism: Thuja plicata; assembly: GCA_018584345.1. Classification (NCBI taxonomy): domain Eukaryota; kingdom Viridiplantae; phylum Streptophyta; class Pinopsida; order Cupressales; family Cupressaceae; genus Thuja; species Thuja plicata. The sequence goes on from MU227692.1 coordinate 1,212,097, forward strand.
CACCTGCCAAGCCTCGGTTAGCCCACCAGACCATGATGAAAGGCTAACTATAAGGCACGAAATAATGTGCCCAGAAAAGGGGACATTACAGCTTTGGCATTCATCACGACTCTTTTGATATACTCTTGATTTAATCTCCTGATTTTGAGCATCAGGACCTTGAGTTTCAAACAAGGTTCACAGTCTTCGACATCTTTTGATGTTTCTTTATCTCTGATTTTCCTCAGGAATCTGATATCTTCTCCTAACTGCTGGTTGTTGGGATCTGATCCTTTTCTCGCCTCCAACTTCAAGTTGCCTCCTTGTATTGTGTTTGTTCAATGACAATTCAAAGTAGTTTTATCTCAGCAGTGCATCTCCACAGCGAATGTGGGACTAAAACCTTTTGCCTCTTAAGGGAGATTCGACCAGCATAAGGACCTTTTTCCTTCACATTTTCCTTTTAATCTTTCACATTATCATGCTGGTGGAAACTCGATGGTTATAGGGACTTTCTCATTCTGCCCTTGAATCCATCAGCTAAAGCTTAGTCAAACCCTTAGTTGGAGAATTGCTCATCATAAGGACAAACTTAGTTCCCTTCTATCACATTTGCATTTTGCTTTTATCCAACCTTTCCTTGTGGAAAATCAACCAGCACAAGGACAAATTAGTCCTTTGAAATGTAATCTTGCTCATTTAGAGGGGAGTGGGAAAACAACCCCCATAGGGATTCCTTGCATTGCTTGTTCACCTTCTCATCAAGGGGAAATTCTATGTGCATAGGCACTAGTGAAAAATCTATGTCCACAACGAATTTCCACTCCAACTTTTCCAAAAAACTTTCTAAGTGTTAAGTTCGTGGAGATTGATCTTCATATGAACAAAGTGGAGATTCCCTATCCATAGGGACTTTCCACTTCAATCTTCTCCCAAATAATCCTCCATTGCAACCATTCGAAAACACATAAAAAGAAGACAAAGCACACAAAATATAAAAGGTAAAAAAAAAAAGAAAATTTCTACCAACCATCTAGCAAAATAAACATGTCAGAAGTTTGAAATTTTGAGCTTTGACCAACGGAGAAGTTAGTCTGCGTGTTTTTCTTTAATCGAGAGGAGGTTGAAGACAAAAGATGATTCAAAATTAAAAACAAACTGAACCAATAGATTTCTTAAAAAAATTAGATAGAGTTAAAATAAAAATGCCTGAAAAAGATACTGTATGCAAAAGATAAGCTAGTTTGAGATTTTAAAAGGAACACTCATTTTCAAAAAAAATTACTTGATCTTCGAGAGTTGATGAAGAAAAAATTTATGCACCATTGCATTGGGCTCAACGCCAGCTTTCCGATGCCTACAATAAGTTGGAAAACGTAGAATTTTATCAAAATTTGCACCCAATTCAGTGACAATAGGTTTTTAGGAACAGTCTGACAGTTTAAGTGGTTTATGACTGTTTGATTTGTGGTTTTATCTCATGAACATAGTTTTGACTGAAATATTCTAACTAATGGTTTTGATGGTATTTAAAGACTTTTGACTGTTTTCTTGTGGCAAATATGATTTGAGTCATAAACCATTGCTTAAGCTTAGAGATAGCTTCTTTTAACAATATGTGGTGGATTTCAATTTTCAACATTATAAACTTTTATAAATTTTTGCACATGTTTAATTAAATAAAAGACGATTTCAACAGAGGCACCGAGAGTTTTAAGCAATCTTTTAAACCTTGAGTTTACAATTTCAAGCAAAAAAGGACGTTTCAGCAGTTATGGCATGGCTCGGGCCTTCTAAATGCCATGTTTTACAGAAAATGACATGATGTTAATTGTTTACATCTGATTTATAGCAGAATATGTCGCACTAAACAGTGTCAACAAATTTACACACAACTTCAATGATTTATAGCAAACTTTCTCAATAAATATTATGGTATTGCCATGCACAAATACGTGATTTCTTTTGTACAGCGTGGAAATGATAGCTTGTAATGTAGATAATGATTTTTCACAGATATATCTTCTATTCTTACAGAAATCTGTTGCAGATCTAATAGATTTAACTAGACAGGTGGATTTGACAAAATTACACTAGTCTATATGTGATTTAAACCTTTTAAATGATAATTTTGGGTGGTCGGAACACTATTTTTTTTTTCCATTTTATTTATAGCAAAGGCACTGTTTTTTCAAAGAAAAACTAGAGTATTCCATGAAACAGATAGTTTTGACTTAAAAGTTAATGATGTCACCCACAAGATATGATCAATTAAAATTTATAAATGACAATATTTCAAGCGCATATCAAACATGACGTGAGAAATTTGAGAATGTGCTAAAAATCATAAATCATAGCCTTCAAATGTATTCAATAGAATGTCTTTTCTTGTAAAAGTACTGAACATACAAAATCAATACTCACAGACCAGGAAATTACTTAGAAAATGGCACGTTCATTTTAGGTTCATCAAAATGTAGACAAGGAAATTCAAAAGCCAGACTGAAAGTATAAGTTGAAATTAAATCAAACCTCCTAACCTCCGAAATCCATTGGAAACCTTGAAAATTACTGAAATGTTAAGCGTTACTTCCCTTGTCTGCCTGCAAGAGACGTGTCTTTGACAAGAGCCAATGATGGTAAAGCGATTTTGGTGTTTCCCTTTTTTTGCTACCTTTATGTTGCATCATGTTAATTTGATTATATCTAAATAGAGATTTCTTAAGTGGTTTTCCTTTTTGCAGTTGCTTGATGTCCTTAGAATATCTTAATGGGTTGTATGGAATGAGCCTCTATTTCCCTCCAGTGGTAGACTTTTCTTTTGATTCTTGACTTGTGTGTTAGGTCTTGGGGTTCAAAGTTCCCATAATACCTTGTCTGTTTCTCTCTGCAGTATTCCCCTTTTCTTTTCAAGGCGAGTGTGCATGAATGGGCTTGGAACCTAAGTTCTAGGTCTCCTTAAGCTCCCATTGCCCATGTGCTCCATTTCTTCAATCCTTTGTGTTGCTTGCTAGTGGCAAACTCCCAGAGGAATTGAAACATTAGAACCAAGTTCAAAGTTCCCCCAATATCTTGTTTGTTTCTCTCTGTAGTATTCCCCTTTTCTTATCAAGGCGAGTGTGCATGGATGGGCTTGGAACCTAAGTTCTAGGTCTCCTTAAGCTCCCCCAGAGCCCATGTGCTCCATTTCTTCAATCCTTTGTGTTGCTTGCTAGTGGAAGACTCCCAAAGGGAATTGAAACATTAGAACCAAGTTCCATGTTTTGAGTTCTAATTACATTTTCACTAGACTTCAAACTTCGAGTGGGCTTGATATATTGACACCTAAACTTCTTGGTGCAAAGTTTACCTTGCTTTCCACTTCCCCCATTCTCACTTCTGGTCCTTATTCCCTTCTTGGACCTTTGATAAGTTTTTCCACGTTTCTTTATAAAGTAAAGACTTGTGAATGGAACTTTAACTTTGGAACCAAGTTCCTACTTTCTTGGTTTCCTTTGCACCCCAATTTTCCCTTCTTAGTTCCTTCTCTCTAGGCCTTGGGCTCATGGAGGACCATTGAACTTTGAGATCAAGTTTTGGATGCCAAGTTCACTTTGACCCCAAGACTCAGCATTCCCTGTGGTCGTAGGTTTTTAAGAGTCCTTGCATGTTTGCATGTTTCTCACTTTGACATAACTTGCTACAAAGTATAAAGACCCTCATTTTAGTTGTACGAAAGTTAGATGGAAAAGAGGACAAGCTAGTATTTGTAGAACTACCAATAGATAGTATGTCATGGGAGCCCTAGGGTTTTATTCTCTAGTTCTATTATTGTATTTAAGACTATTAATGCGGGTTTGTCCACATTATGTAATAAATGTATTTTTAAGACAATTAATGTGGGTTTGTCCACATTATGTAATAAATGTGAATTATGTTCAAAGTTATTTAATAAACTCATTGAAACTTGGAAGAGCAAATGTAATTAGGAGATCCACATTGTTTGAGTTTCTCTGAGGAACTTCTGCGTATTGTCCTAATGGCTTTTGATTTTTTGGTTTGCTAGAAGGCTGTATATCATCCAAAACTTTTGTGATGTATCTTCCTAAAATCAATAAAGAAATATACACGCACCTAATTTAGTTTATGTGCGTGTTTGAGCAATTATAGTCTTCAGATTAAGGCATGTCACTTGGTATTTGCATGTGCATACAATATGAACATGGATTGTTATATGCATTCTTTAAACACATTACTTGGTAAGTCTCTTTCACTATAAAGGTGTGATTTTGCATATTCAGATTAACAATAAAGAAATATACTTTATAAATCATCCAAAACTTTTGTGATGTATCTTCCTAAAATCAATAAAGAAATATACAGGTTCATTTCTAGACTATTAAATAAAGAAATATACAGGTTCATTTATAGACTGTTAAATGAACTCGTGTAAAATTTTGAATTTTTTGTTATTTGTAAATGTGCGTGCAAAGAATCTAATTTAGTTTGTGTGCATTTGAGCAATTATAGTCTTGAGATTAAAGCATTCCACTTGGTTTCAGCTGTTATATGTTTTAACAATACTTTATGCTATATGTTCGTTTGGATATAAGCACTGATCTGTAATTTGTTTTTCACTCCATCTCAACACATAAAATCAAAGAAAACTTTATAGTTTGTATGCATTCTCATTTGTGTTACAATTCCCACTTTTTATTTGTATGTGCATACGATATGAACATGGATTGTTATATGCATTCTTTAAACACATTACTTGGCAAGTCTCTTTCACTATAAATGTGTGATTTTGCATATTTAGATTAACACATATACATAATCACAACCTGTATAGAGACATACTGTGCAGTGAGTATGATATGTGGTTGGGTATCTACAGTGTTACTTGGCAAGGCTCTTTCACTATAAAGGTGTGATTTTGCATATTCAGATTAACACATATACATAATTACAACCTGTATAGGGACATACTGTGCAGTGAGTATGATATGTGGTTGGGTATCTGCAATGTTTGATTGGTATCATATCATTCAATATTTTGGGGAAGACCCGCTTGGTCTTACATAATAAGAAGTGAAGAGGTCCTACCCACCTCAATAGTTGATCTGTAATTGTTCAATCTAGATATATGTTGAGTGATGTTCTCCCCAAATTTGACACCCTTACCACTTGGGAGATTATCCAGCCTAGAAATTTGATATTACATCACATCTTTTGTTCTCCTTTACAATTGTATCAAATTAAATATTATCAGTCGGAATGAACTTTTGACTAAAATTGACAAACCGTGTAACAAATAATGAATTGTTTTAATTTGCTTTTCCTTTCTCCTTATTCAACTTGCTATTTAGCCTGCTTTAAAATGTTCATTACCACTTGGGAGATTATCTAGCCTAGAAATTTGATATTACATCACATCTTTTGTTCTCCTTTGCAACTTTATCAAATTAAATATTATCAGTCAGAATGAATTTTTGACTAAAATTGACAAACCGTGTAACAAATAATGAATTTTTTTAATTTCCTTTGCCTTTCTCCTTGTTATCAAAATTTCAATGTTTTAGCAGTTTTCCTATGAAGGCATCTTTGAGAGTCAGTTCATGCAATCAGTTGATATGCAACAGCAACATAAATACACTGCAAGTTTCTAAGAGTATTTTTTTTTTCATGTGTTGAACAATGATAAGGTACATTCATTTTTGAGTTCATTCATCTGGAAATACAAATGCATGTATTTAAGAACAATTCAGAAAAGACTCACACAAGCCGTGAGCATAGCCTATCTCTCAATTTAATTTAAAACAGCATTTAAAAGACAGAATAGAAGGAGAGAAGAGGTCAAGAGTAAC
>MU227692.1:1218008-1229005 GCA_018584345.1 Thuja plicata
AAAAATGGAGAAACAACGAGGTTAGATCCCATATGGATCTAAGCAATGACTGATTATTCATGATGTTCTCTATGCCTACGCTGCCTTTTAAACAATCCTAAATCAGAAAAAGAGAGAAAATCAGTATACTCAGTGCTGGTGTGAAGTGCTTCTGAAGAAGAAAGGTTTATACTAATGTGTTTGTTCCATGTGCAGGAAAGTAATTATTTTAATATATATGTGCTCCTAACCGAGGCTCCCTTCCGGTATGAGCCCGACATATACATTAAAATAATTACTTAACAGGTTGCAAGATCAAGCAAAGCAAAATTTTATTATATTAAAGGGACGTGTTATTCATAACATTGAAACCTTTTATAATAAAGCATGTTAAAGTGCAAATATATGCAAGGATGCAGCGAGGAGAGAAAAGGAACAGTTAAAGCGACCATCATGGACAGCAATAGAAGGGAAAATTTCCTGAGGATTAAAGCAATGCAAAGAAATGATAGATCTGGTGAATACAAGATAGCACTGGAAGCCACGTTTTAAAAAAGGTGGGGACTCATTCATGGTATTCATAGAGCAACAGTTTGCAGGACTTCTGGAGTACCTTTTAAGGCCTCGAAATCGACATCATTCTGTTTTGTTCTCAGCTGGGTTAGTGCTGCAATGGATTTGTCTGGTGAAAGTGAAGGTGATATAAGTGAATCTGAGATAGAAGAGTATGAAGATTAAAATTGAAAATGATAGTCTAAGGGAACAGATTACTCAATTAATGGGCCTAAAGGCTGAGACTGATGCTCTCCAAAACATAGTTGAACAAGTCAAAAGATGAGAAAAATACTTTGCATCAGTCTTTACATTCTACAGAAGTTAAGGTTGACAGGTTAAAGGCAGAGAACATTTTGTTAATGGAAAAGTTGGCAGCTACACTGCAAAGACTTGCTGAGGTTGATAAACTCACTCAAAGCAATGCTGAACTTCAAGAGAGAATCCTTGGCATACAGGCTGAACTCAATGTCAAAGAAGTGGAGCATAAGAGTAAATCTTTACAGATTCAAAATCTAAGTGATCACTTACAGTGGGGACTACATGATGTAGAAGAGGAAAATAAACAAATAGAGACTCAACATACAAGATTTGTGGAAACTGCAAAGGGAGGCAACATACTGGAAAGAGTTGTTGCTATGGAAGCAGAATTAGTGGAGGCCTTAGAGGCGAATAGCATGTACCAGCTACAGCTCCAAAGTTTCTTACAGCAGGAGCGAAATGTTCATATAGCAGACCTTCAAAGTTATGGACCAATCGATCAGATAGTTAATGATCTGGTTACTAATAAGAGAAAGAATGCTATTCTTGAAGCAGAATTAAATGATTTGCGAGAACGTTATTCAATTTTGAGCCTAAAGCTTGCAGAGGTTGAAGTCCAGAGAGAGGAGTTAGTAATGACAATCAAGCATGCAAAATATGGCAAAAGGAAGGGGAAAGGGGAATTTGGGCTCGAAAATCAGAAGCATATCAACTTGAGACAAAAAAGGATGAAGAGACTTGTATAAAACCAGATAAAATTGTTGGCCAGTTATATCCAGAGAATGAAAATGTATTGAAGAATTTCCAAGAGGAAGTTTAAAGCCCTTCTAAGCAGGTTTACTTAGTATTGGAGGAGAAGGAAAGGATCCTAACTGAAGCATCCGGTCTTTGTGTAGCAAAAAGAACCTTGAAGATTCTCTGCAGTTACAGCTGACAAATGTTAAAGAAAGTGAAGCAGAGCCTTTGCAAATTAAGCATGAATATGGAAGTGAAGTTCAAGAGTTGAAGCTTGAAGTTGATGTTGCCAGGAAAAGGGAAGAAGAGCTGCATTTCAACCTCGGACATGTACATAGGTAGCTGGAGGATACAAAGGTCAGAGAGGCAGATCTTCGAGAAAAGGTTCAGGGGATTGAACTAAAAGTTGTTGCAATTGAAATTAAACAAAACAGAGGAATAGGTAAAAGTAAACACTTCTTTTTTTTCCAGTTAAAAGATACGATTTCCTCAGAGAAGCCAGCATAAAAGAATGACAGCATTTATATGGTAAACATTTCAAACATCATGGCAAAGTGGCAAGTTCAATATAACAGCAGCTCGAAGATTGTTTCTGTCAAAGGAAACATTATGTCAGGAAAAGAAGCCTCCCTTACCCGCGTCTTTTAAGTGCAAAACCCAGAATGAATTCCATGGCGGCTGCACATCAAGCTGAAGATGTGATTTGAAGTTGACACAAAAAATAACTCTGTTACAAACCCCAAGTGGCGGCCACAGCACCAGCAAATTTCGACAAAGGCAGCTTCCAGTTTGTTTATGGCGTAACATTCCAGCTCCAGACAAAGGCGACAGAAGAAAATAAACTCCAGTTTCCAGATAATGGCGGCTAGGGTTTCAGAACCCTCAAGAGACTCTTTCGGCAAAAGCAAATGATGAGTTTATGCCAAGTGAAAGATATTTTAGGGTGAGGAGGCTTTATGTCCTCTTTTGTTTTGAATAAACTTTGAAGTCCGAGAGGGAGGCGCATAAGAGTTTATCAAAGAATTTAAGGTAATATTAATAATTCATTGCTATGAAGTATTAATGTTATCTTAAATTTCTAAATACCTTATAAATAGTTCCCTTCGATTTTTTTTTAAATGTAAATAATTTCCTTCCAAGTTTTAGATGTAAATTAATAATTAATTACAATAACATTATAAATTGTAATTAGTTGTTAATTTTCGAACTAAAGGAGTTATTTTTGAGAGAAGGTGGTCCTATTTTGAAGACCTTTTGACTTTGTAAAGTGGAGACAAAAGGAGGGTTTTTGGAGTTGAGAAAGTCTTTGGAGCAGATCTAGGAGCTGGTTGAGCAGATTCAGGGAGGTTGGAATTCTTCTAGGAGTTTTGGGTCGGATTTTGACCTTTTCATGGCAGTTAGAGGGTCTTTATGGCCATTTGGAGCCTTTTGAGGTCAGTTATAGGTGAGTCATAGGTTCTTTATGACTTAGTGGAGTCTTTTTAGTGGATAGGCTTCATTGTTATGGGTTTCCAGGTCCTGTTTTGGAGGCTATTTCTCAGGATCCGACCCTTGGTGGTTGATGGTTGTTTACTTAGTGTGAAGAACACTCATTATTGTAACGGTTCTGATAGAGGCAGGAGAAGCTTTTGTGACAGATTTTCATGTCCTTAGCATTTTTTGCATACTTTTCTGTAACTCATTCTGGAGATTGAATACATATGACAGCATCATTTGGAGCATTATTTCTGTGAAATTGGGCCTTCTCTTCTTTCTATATTCTGTGCAGATATGATTGATAGAGGTAATTTGTGAACTATTTTGTTCCTTGTTTCTTTTGTCTCAGATAGTGCCTGTTATAGGGGTGTATGTTGTTTGCAGGTCATAGTGTGTGTTTTGTGAATTTGAAGAACTTTTGAGAGAAAGATTTATTTTTCCTTACTAGTTTTCATCCTAAGACCTCACTGTGAAATACTTATGCAAGCCTATATAGTGGAGAAGTGTTCATTAATAAAAATGGAATCTTGCAGATAATGGTCAGCCATTGTATCCCGTCTCATATATTTTGGTGTATCACCTGGTTCTCTAGTTTAGATTTTAAAATCTTAGGCTCATTTCAGTAACTTCTATCCCTTTTCCCATAAGTTCAGGTTAGTTTTGTGGAGTTATCAGTGATCATCCAATAGGAACCGGCCTAGAATCCGGAGGGTTCATTTCTAGTTAAGCATTCCCCACATGCAAAAATGAATCCCATGTTAGGCAAGGTTGTTAAACTTGTGTAGTTTAACAGGGTGCAATTTTAAGCCTTAACACTCCTTATTCAATTTGCGATTTGGCTTGCTTTAAAATGTTCATATAATCTCCTAACTAGTGCTTGGGCAATTCATTCTTCATATTCTCATTCTGGCGTTTTATGTTGTGCAGAATCAGTTTCATCGGTAGCGATGAGTTTAGGTAGTCAAACTCCTAGATTCGAGAACCACTTTCTCAAATTTCTTGCTTGTTCGCCTTAAATTTATATTGAACTTATGTAACTCTAAATTATTATAGTAATGGGTAGGCAAATGTGGACCCTTTGTCTCACTCGAAATTTAAGTCCTCTTTGATATAAAATGTTCAATGACCATGTTTAACAAGATGTAAAATATGAAGACATTTTTTACTTTCAGCAATGGCCAGAAGTTTGCTTTTTAGGAAAGCGATTACATCTTGCTTTTGCCAAATATCAAATGGAAGACTCTGAAAAAGGTGGGTATGTTGCCAACATCACAACAAACAGTTTGGTGGTTTCTTCAACCCTGTTATATTTCAATCCCATTATCATTAACAACATGAGTAATGAGATTTGATTTTCTAACGTAAAAACGTCATCTATGATGACCTCAATCAAACAACCATTATTTGTAAGCATACCAGTATAAAAGAACTTTACAATGAAACATGTCCATTGCATGCTTAATTGTAGAGTTCTTTTCTATTGGTATCCTGAGAAATAATGAATGTTTGACAGAGATATCATAGATGACATTTTTGTGTTAGAAAATAAGATTCCAAGACTCATGTGGTTAATGATAACGAGATTGAAATTTAACAGGGTTGAAGAAGCAACCAAATAATTTGTTGTGATGCTGACAAAGTACCCACCTTTTCAGAGTTTTCTTTCGTTTGATATTTGGGTACAGGAAGAGGTAATCACTTTCTTAAAAAAGCTTCTGGCTAATACTGAAAGTGAAAAATGTCTTCATCTTTTGCATACTATTAAACACGACCATTGTACATTTTTTGACAGAGAGGATTCCAGTTTCGAGTGGGACAAGGGGTAGAAGAGTTACATAAGTTCGATGGGATCTAATTTTCTAACACAAAAATGTCATCTATAGTGACCTCTGTCAAACAACCATTATTTGTCAGGATACCAGTAGAAAAGAACTCTACAATGAAATATGTGTCCATTGCAATCATTTCAGCATACACATTGCCACCATCACTTTTTTTGTACACATCTCTAATTTTTGTCATCAAAACATCAACTTGTGTGACGACAAAATACACATTGCCACCTTCATCACTTTTTTCCTACACATCTCTAATTTTTGTCATCAAAAAATCAACTTGTGTGACGACAAAAATTAGAGATGCACATGAAAAAAGTTATGAATGTGCCATTGAGGATGTTGAAATTATTGCTATGGACTTGTAGAGTTCTTTTTTTACTGGTATCTTGAGCAATAATGAATGTTTGTCAGGATACCAGTAGAAAAGAACTCTACAATGAAATATGTGTCTATTGCAATCATTTCAGCATACACATTGCCACCTTCATCACTTTTTTTGTACACATCTCTAATTTTTGTCATCAAAACATCAACTTGTGTGACGACAAAATACACATTGCCACCTTCATCACTTTTTTCCTACACATCTCTAATTTTTGTCATCAAAAAATCAACTTGTGTGACGACAAAAATTAGAGATGCACATGAAAAAAGTTATGAATGTGCCATTGTGGATGTTGAAATTATTGCTATGGACTTGTAGAGTTCTTTTTTTACTGGTATCTTGAGCAATAATGAATGTTTGACAGAGATCATTATAGATGACATTTTTGTGTTATAAAATCAGATTCCCACTGTTCATGTAGTTAATAATTATGAGATTGAAATATAACAGGGTTGAAGAAGCAACCAAACAGTTTGTTGTGATGCTGACAACATACCCACCTTTTCAAAGTCTTCTTCCGTTTGATATTTGGGTAGAAGAAGAGGTAATCACTTTCCTAAAAAAAAACCTTCTGACTAATGTTGAAACTGAAAAATGTCTTCATCTTTTACATACTGTTAAACACGACCATTAAACATTTTTTGTCAGAGAGGACTCTAGTTTCGTGTGGGACAAGGGGTAGAGGAGTTACATAAGTTCAATGAGACCTGATTTTCTAACGCAAAACCATCATCTATGATGACCTCTGTCAAACAACCATTATTTCTTAGGATACTAGTAGAAAAAAACTCTACAATGAAACATGCGTCCATTACAATCATTTCAGCATCCACATTGCTACCTTCATCATTTTTTCATACACATCTCTAATTTTTGTCATCAAAACATCAACCTGTGTGATGACAAAAATTAGAGACGCACATGAAAAAACTGATGAATGTGTCATTGTGGATGTTGAAATGATTGCTATGGGCGCATGCTTCATTGTAGAGTTCTTTTCTACTGATATCCTGAGAAATAATGAATGTTTGACAGAGATCATCATAGATGACATTTTTGTGTTAGAAAATCAGATTCCAGTGCTCATTTAGTTAATGATAATGAGATTGAAATATAATAGGGTTGAAGAAGCATCCAAAAAGTTTGTTGTGATGCTGACAACGTACCCACCTTTTCAGAGTCTTATTTCATTTCATATTTGGGTAGAGGAAGAGGTAATCACTTTCCTATAAAAAGCTTCTGGCTAATGCTGAAAGTGGTAAATTTCTTCATCTTTCACATACTGTTAAACACGACCATTAAACATTTTTTGTCAGAGAGGACTCTAGTTTCGAGTGAGATAAAGGGTAGAGGAGTGGAGTTACATAATTTTGATATAAAATTTAAGGCGAAGCGAGAAGTTAGGTTTCAACTTAGATGGTTACTATCAAGTTTTGTACTTACTGCAAATTGTGCTAGATAAAGTTAGAGAACCGTTGCGCAATAGTTTGATGAACTTTGCAGCTAAAATGCCTGAACACAAAACAATTTGTGTTTTCATGTTTTTAATGAAGTGCATTGTGAATACGACGAATGAATGTCTTTTCTACCGGCGGTTAGAAAATGAATAAAATTTAAAGCATTAATTAGAATTTGAAACATTAGTAAGTCGCTGTGGCATTTCTTTTTTGAGTTGCTGAAGTCATTTTTGTCAATAGACATCAGCTTTAAGTATGGTGGTAATTTGCAAGAAGAGAATCATTACTGTTTATTTGCTATGCGTTTTAAGAATTTGTGGGGTGAGTTATGGTTTCATATTTTGCATGCATGTCTGTTTGTTATATCTTTGTTGCCATTTTCAAACTTAGGTACAATAGTTGCGATTTTCAAGCTCATGTATAATTCTAAAACTCCATTTCAGTGGAGAAATTAATTGCGTTCGTCTCGAAACTAAATTGCGTTCGTCTCGAATGTTATATTTGTCCATTGTAGTCAGCTGCTGGTATTGCAGGCCTTTAAACTGTAACCTATATATGGAAAGAAAAGTGAAGGATTTGGAAGCGGGAAAAAATTGAGGAGCACAGAGGTAATCCATAACATTTAACGCAATGTTTGATTTCAAGTTCAAAATGAATATTAAACCGGAATAGGAGGAACGAATGTCGATGAATATTTACATGCGTGTGAATACCACTACAAAATTATCGAATAATTGCATGGTTTGCCTATATATTATTCTGAGGGTTTCGTTTGGTGTAGTGGGGAAGAATAATGACAAAGGTCATTGAGTTTGAATTTTAATTGCTATCGTTTTGTTTGGTGTAGTGGGGAAGAATAATGACAAAGGTCATTGAGTTTGAATTTTAAGAGCTGTAAGGTCATTTCAAACAACTCTATTTTTATAGCTTTCATGCAATCATTGTAGTTTGGTAGGGTAATCTGTCAAATAATTTGTTCATAAGATATTTTGTCTCTATGATCTATCAAAACTAATTGCAGCTTCTACATTTTGTCAATGTGATTCTTTTCTTGCCATATCATTTGTTTGAGAGTTCCTAAAACCCTTTACAACAAATTCATTTTGTTCCTATCTTGCAACCATATCCAACTTTCAGCTTGAAAATTTAGTCTACTCTATGTGCAATACAAGAAGGGGTTTTAGTTTTGACAACAGATAAAATGATAGATGATATCATTGCAAGCAGGTCCAACTTTCTGGAAATTGGAGCATATTAGTTTCCGTAGAAAAGCATTCACTCTTTCAAAAGAGTCCCCGTTAGAGTGTTTACTGTTAGGAGACGTAATAGGGTAGAGGTTAGCATGTCACTAGCTTCATCTGTTGGTATATTAAGTGTTGGAATTAATGTGCTTGAAATCCTGTGACTGCTATAGAATACGTGCTTCTTTTGTTTAAATTGGGTAAGCTTTCAATAGAGACAATTGAATTTCTATATTGGAGAGCATCTTACATTTCACGTTTTCTCTGTGCCTAATATTTAGATACATTCAAATGTCCATATTCTATGCTCTCACTTGTATTTCTTGGGCTGTTATGAATCACAATTTCATGATCCATTCCTCTTGATAAAAAAATCAGAAGGTGAAACAAGTCCATACATTGATTAACAAATTGCCAGTGTTAACAAAGTTGGTCAAAGAATTTGAAAGGTCAAGGTGGTTGTGGATATATTGTATATTTAAGGCTAACTAGTCTCAACTCTCAAGTTAACACCAGTGTCAATTTCATCTCTTAGAAGGCAATAACATAAACGTAGCTAGCCAATAGTTAAAACCAGGGGATACAACTCTGCAACTTGAAGGTTTCTTGGCGCTGACGTACGTGGCCAACTTGACCTGACAACAATTAATGCAGTCCTCCGCGCTGTCGACCGCATTTATCTGCCCTAAACCCGATTATGGGTACCCATTCTCCAGGTGCGAACTCAGAAGGTCGAGGCAAAACCTTCAAACAAGCGCTCAGTGAGGAAACAATTATTCCGCAGGAGGCTATGTTCGTTATCGATGGCCGCCGAGCACCAAGAGCAGAAGGAACCAACACCGAAGGTAAGAACTCTGTTCCTACTACTGCATGTATTATCAATCCTAATTCTCATATGTCCATTGCTATTGAGAAATAAAAGGATAGCCTTAGGAATTCTGCAATTTTTTTGGCAGCCCAAGACATCAATAAACTCCCGTCGAGAACTTTCCTAAATGTTGGCTTCATAATATTTGGGGATAACAATTTGGATCACTTTTCCTTTCTTCGCATGGTTCAGAAAGGGTTGTTTTTGATTTTTTTTTAAGAACCCGAAAGACCAGAAAGAGGTTGTATCTAGACAATTCTAGAAGATTGGCAATGCCAACTTTAGGGCTCTACCATGGACTCCCGATGATGCCCATAACGAACTGTTAGCCCTATCGAGGCCCCGCTGGATTACCTTGGGTAGCCTACCACCATTTCTGTGGAACATTCTTCGTCAGGCCCTTGAACCCTTCGACACGGTCCTTAGGGTTGATAAAACCAACGTGCTACTCCTCCACACAGATGCTAGAATTCAGATCACAATCAACCCGGGGATTCATCTCCCAAGGGAGATTGTTTTTGACCTAGGTGGCCACACCTATAACTGCCCAATCTCCTTCCTAGGAGGGCTTACTTCCCGCTTCCTATGCAGAATGGAAGGCCACATGAGGCACGAGTGCCAATTGTTGAACAAAAAGAAGATATCCCCGAAACCTAATGCGGGGGAAAAAGATTGGCCCAAAATCCTACAGTGGTAAAACAGACCCTACTGCTCTCCAACCTAAAGGCTCTTATAATCTTGATGTTAGTATCCCAGTGTCCTTAGAAGCTACTACAACTTCCTTAGAAGCACTCAGAAGTGCATTCAACAAGACTCTTGTCGAATTCCTCCCTCTGGTCCGAACATTGAAGATTTAATTAATCTCCCACAAATAGAGAAACTTGATTTTGGGGTTATGTCGAAGAGTCCTGTATCCAAATATAGGACAATGAATGCCCAACAACTTGTCCTAAATAAGATCAAGAAGATCTCGGTTCACAGAAGAAGAGATCCTACTCCTTCACTTAGAGATTCTGGGCCAGACTATCTAGACAGTACGAACTAGAACTTATGGGATACCACTAATCGCAAATCATATGGTGCACTGGAAGCTATCAGAGAAGCATATGACAAGGAAGATAGACTTAACAATGTCTCAATCACTGTGATACCAGCCCCCACTACCAAGGAGCTTGTCGATCAAGAATTAATATCTCCTCCTGAGGATAATAACTTTGGGGATGAGAAGTGTGCCTCCCCTAAGGAGTGTAGGATCGAAGACAGCCCGAAAGAGGGGGAGATTAGAGAATTGGATTTGGTCATTATTGTCTTCGAAGGAAATGGACCATCTGAGTATGCGTTCAAGGCCAAAAAAAAGGGCAGGAAACCATAAAACCGAGAAGCTAGCTATGATGCATAATGGAAGGGGAGATGATCCACGGGAAGGAGAAACTCCCAAGATCATAAGGAAGAGAGGTAGACCTCCCAACCATGTTTCCAGTATCAAACCACTGAAAATACAAAAGAGAAAACTCCCTAACTATTTTAAGAGCTTCCAAGCTCATATGGAAGAAGACTCCTAATGATGCTATGGATATTAAATGTGCATCCTAGAATGTGAGGGGACTGGAGTCCCTAGATAGGAAGTATGTAGTTAAGAGATTCATTAGAATTGAGAGGATTTGACTTCCTTCTCCAAGAAATTAAGGCAGTAGGATTTGTTGTGAAGTCCTTCACACATCGCCCCAATTCTTGGGGACCCTATTTTTTTTGAAGTTGGCCATGAAAGTGTTTATGGCTAGTTGATGGAATCCAGCGTTGAAGGAGTTTGAAGTTTTGAAGGAAGTAGTGATGGTGCTGGACTGGGACAGTCATGGCTGTCCAGCTCTCTCCCTCTGCTCTCCACCAGCTTTGATGCTTGATCATTCCCCCGGGAGGTCAAATGGCATGGAGATTTTGAAAGGCAAGTGAGGCTATTTTGTTTTCGAATGAGTTTTGGTTGGGCAATGAGCGGTAAGATTAGAAGTTTGATGGACATGGCCCTGTCCAAGGGGGTGGCGGATTCCGCCACCACCTTGGACAGCCTTGTCCATCCTATTATGGAATTCCGCCCAGCCATGAGGCCCTCCAAGCTTGGGCATATGCTAGTGAAGATGAAGTTTGAAATCGATTTGGGGAGCGATGAAGATAGTTTGAAGAAGTTTTAGGAGAAGGTGTGGGTTCATG
>MU227692.1:1239201-1261876 GCA_018584345.1 Thuja plicata
TTTAAATCATTTGAGCATCTTTAATTTAAGTTTTCTGAAGACTTTGTGCTTCAGGGAATTGAGATTACTATAGAGATTAGTGGCTGATATATTCCAAGGACTGAAGACTTTGAGCTTCAGTATTGGACAAATAGATTAGATTACTGATTCGAGGTGAGGACAGGAGACTTTGAGCTCATTGTATCACCTCGTCTTTAGATAAATCAACCGCTGCCTCGTTTGATTGTTCTTACGTCAATCATCGAGTCACCGACATTACTGTTGCAAGGTGAACTGTATGTGCTACAGTTCAGTTCTACTTGAAGCCACCTGCGGTAAGAAGGGAGCCTCCCCTATTGCTGAGAGGAGAGAGAAATCTCACATACTGCTGCCTAAAACACACGTTTTGCAAGTTGTAGTCTTAGTGACTTGCAAAATGTTTAGCCAATAGAGCCAACTGGATCAATGAGGGAAACAAGGGATCGAGACTTTTTTCCAACTCCTTAAGGCTAAAGAGGCTAAGGCTAGAATTGAGTGCATATGTCTGGAAGGAGATACCCTCACCTCTCAGGAAGGTATCCTTTTCAAGCCTTTGTAGACTTCTATACCAAACTGTTTACCTCAGAGGATTCAGGCACAAAGATGGAGGAGAGAAGGAACAAGATCAAGAATATCATCCTTCCCCAACTCAAAGAGGAAGATTCAACAGCACTGAGCACGCTGATTTTAGTAGAGGAGATTAATGGGGCCATAGAACATATGAGCAATGAGAAGGCCCCCGGCCCTGATGGGCTACCTATTGAATTCTATAAGGACAATATAGAATGGATTGGGCCGAACCTATTACAAGTTTACAATGAGGCATTTGAGGTACGTTCCTTGGGATTGGAGATCAATACTAGCAGTATCAAACTAATACCCAAGGATGGTGATAAAAATCTGATCAAGAATTGGCGTCCTATTACCCTCCTAAATGTGTCTTACAAGATCCGGGCTAAAGTTCTAGCAAGGAGGTCGGTAGATATCCCCCCAAAGTGATTAGCCCCACCCAAACAAGGTTTGTGAAGGGAAGATACATGTTAGAGAACCTGATCACCTGTTGGGAGACTATGGAGTGGGCAAAAACCTCTAGACAACAGGTCATCATGCTCTTAATAGACTATGAGAAGGCATATGACAGGATAGAATGGAAGTTTATAAGCACTCTGTTAGAAGCTCTGGGATTTCCTATGGAATTAACCATATAGTGCTTACCTTAATGAAGGGGGCTACTGTTGTAGCAGAAGTGAATGGAATGCGGTCTGAACCCTTCCCATTATCCAGACCTATAAGGCAAGGTTGCCCATTGGCCCCGACCTTATTTTTGATAGCACCAGACTCCCTTTTCTACATACTAAGGGATAATTCTATCTCCCGAGGGTAATGGGAGTCAAATTACCTAATGATGAGGAGCTGACTAATGTGCAGTTTGCAGATGACACCTTCATTATGATAGAGATGTGTGAAAATAACTTTAAACACCTCATGAACAAGTTGGATATATTCTGCTCAGCCTCAGGAAGCAAGGTGTCCATCCCTAAATCAACCTTGCTAGGATGGGATGACTCACCACTAGGGTGGTGCAATCAGTTCAGATTTTCTTGGGGATGGCCTCTACATTAGGTCCGATACCTTGGCATTCCATTCCCTATTAAACTAGACCTTAAAAACATGTGGGATTGGGTGAAGAATAAGATAGAAGGGAAATTGAATAAATGGAACAACAGGTTCCTCTCATTGGCAGGAAGGATCCAAGTTTGTCAAAAGATTCTGGCTGCATACCCTATTTATTATTCTTCAGCCTGGCTCTTTAATCAATCTCAGATTAACTTCATACACAAGGTTATCAGGGACTATTTGTGGTCGGATGGTAAACGAAAGAAGAAAACTCATGCTGTCAGATGAGACTGGTGCACTAGGGCAACTGTGCAAGGGGGATTGGGATTAAAGGATCTTAGATGGCAGGGGATTGCGCTTGCTGTTAAATGAATATCTAAAGCCTCTCAAGGGAATGAGCCTTTGAAGATACTGGTAAGAAACAGCCTTTGAAGATACTGGTAAGAAACAATATTAGCAAGGCCACCCTTGCCCATGCTAAGCACTGGAGGAACTGAGGAACTTGCCACTAATTGATCTCATGACTGGGAAATTCAAAGTGATTGTCTCAGGCTCTGCAGTGTTCCAATCTTTATGGGAAGGATGGGAGGAAATAAGGTCGAATGTGACAGGGTTTGGCTTGTTAGATCAGGAGCAGAATGTGCGTGGGGAGAGATCCATCTGGTGGAATTTATACAAGGGTGACAAACCCTTGGCTCAGTTGCAAGGTTGCTCTGCTAGGAAGTGGAACTCCTTAGGCATAAGTTACTTCTTAGATATCATTGAGGATAGGAAGCTGATTGCCTGGGATGACCTTGTCTCCAAATTTGATATACCCCTCCCAGTAGAGGACATATACCACTGTTAGAGAGGCATGCTCAACTCTAAACCTCCCCAAAGACACTTCGGTTGATTCAGACAGAATGGATCTAATCAAGTGGTCTGATAACACTCCACTTTTGAACACTAAAGCTAAAATAGTGTATAAGATACTAGCAGACATAGATACCATCTATGAGCATCTGAATGTTAAATGGAACCTTAACTTAGACCGTACTACATGGAGTAAACACCTTGCTAAACTTTGGCACACCCCTGCTGAACCAAAAGTACTCTGTTTCATGTGGCGTTTTCTTCTGCATAGGTTGCCTATTAAGAAACCTTCTAGTGAACCAAATGCATATATTCTTTGAATGTCAGTTTGCTATAACCTCGTGGAGGCTATTTGGACTGGAACTAAACAACAACTTTCACATACTGGATATCCTTTTTGGGAATCTAATGGGATTGAATAAAAGATGTAATTTGCTCTGGTCTACTCTTTCCTTTCACATTCTGTGCCATATTTGGAAGTTTAGAAATGATGATATTTTCAATAATAGGAGTAGAGTTCTTACTGTGTCTCTGCGGAGACTTATATCATTTAATGTTGCCTCGCAGGTTACCATGATTATGCAGGTAAAAGAACACAAAGCACTGAAGGTAATTAGAGAGGTTAGGAATGTTCTTGACAGAGAGCAAGTCACTTGTAAAATGTCCACCAAAGCTGAAGGGGACTTCGACTATGAGGTCACTATAAGACAGATGCTGCACCAGATCAAGGACTAGAAGAGGCTAACACAGAACCAAAAAGATAAAGGAATCGGGACAGTGCAGGGAAACACCACAGGTGCAGATATAATGGCTGATAAACAAGTAATAGATAACAAAGAGTCGACAGGATCGAGCCAGGGACCTTAGGATCAGACTTTAATTGGAGCACCCATCATACAACTTCCTAAGAGCGAATCACTATACCTGGCACCTATCTCAGTACACCTTCCACTACCCTGGGAAGCCTATACGTCAAATCCTTACAACAATATTTTCCATGACAATCTGAAGCTCAAATGGGCAGATCATCAACAGCCATGGACATCATGGTTTCCCAGATAGATGCTGCCTAACAGAGGATTGAAATATATGTTTTTAATAAAAGCTTTTTGATTCATTTTTTGATGCATGATTACTCGACTCCCTCCTTATGATAGGGAAGATGTATTATTTTGTAAGTTTGATACAGATGTAAACTCTCGGTGAATACCATATTTAATATATTATAGTTAATAGAAAAAAAACCTGGGGATACAAAAGTAAGTCTAATCTCTTCTTTTTTGGAGAAGCCAACAAATCAAACAGATGTGTAATCAATCTATTCTCAAGACCAAGTAGTCATAAAATCAGTTGATGTTGGAAAAATTAATTGCCCCAAGCCCTCCTGCAACAGTCACCTACCATGTTAGAGATTACTGTTAGAAATCTTCTTGGGATTTTTATTTCTCCTCCCCTGACATTGCAACAGAAAAAATTATTCAGGAGTTAAGTTTGAATTTTGAATTTTGAAATTGTGTGAGAAATTTTGTGTAGGACAAGAAGAGACAAATAGAGGGATTATTTTTTGTAAGAGTCACTTTGTCTGGAAAAAGAATGTGAGCAATAGTTTTGAGCAGAGGAGGACTGTTGCAGCAGTAGCAGAGAATAGAAGAGTGAGCAGTGCAATAGTAGGAAGCTGCAAACATAGGCAAAGCTAGCATCTAAGCTCCAGGAAAATAGAGCAACAGGGAGTTCTGAACAGCTCCGGATTGCTAGTTCTGATTTTAAGTTGTTTTGTAATTTTTTTTTCTCTATGATTTAATAGAAAAGAAGAACTATTTCCTGTCTCCAGTTCTTTGTTTGTGGTTTTGAGTATTTTGTGTATTCCCAGCTGTTTGGGAAACAGAGCTTTGCCTCTGTGGTAGAATAGGAGTTTAACTATGTCAGTTCGTGTATCAATCAGATGCCTATCTCTCAGTGAAATAACGAGCTACGAATTTTACTCGTTGTTGAAACTTGACACCTGTTAATTGTTTGGTAGCTAGATTGGATTCTAGCTTCACATTATTTAAATTAGGAAAATTAAAATAATGAATTAATTACATAATTGGGAGAATTAAATAATTTAAATATATTAATTATTTAATTGGAGAATTAAATAATATATTGTGGATTAATTATTTAATTGGAAAATTAGATAATTATTTTAATTGGAGAAATAAAATAATAATATAGGGCCCTTTGTATTTTTTGTAATACATTATTGAGTTTATAAAATATTTGGGCTGGGCCTAAATCACCATCATTTTTTATTATGGCGCCAAATTATAATTGGAATTTCCAAGTCGACCTTGGAGGCCGACCTTAGAATAGTTTATGTTTAAACCTCATATATATATGAGAATATTGTAATTGACTGTGACACAACAACAATCTTTATTTATATACAGCGACCTGATTTCGATCCAATCTGGACACACAGTGATCTAAGATGCTCCATCAGCGAATACACACACAGCAATCTGAGATGAAAAGCAAGTCTGATCCAGTCACAGGGAATTAGATACAAGCAGTGATCTCATTCAAACAATCAAATATACATATACAATGATCAGATCTGGGCACATATCTGATCTGAGTACTCATCTTGCAGTCTGAGCTGAGCTCATAATCGACGAATACATTCTGAGATAAAGGCGCTTGAGTTGGCATCATTTCCATCAACAATCTGCTCCTTACCTTCTGAGTTTGGCGATATTAATTGTATTGTTTGATTGGGTTCATTGATCGGGGATCTTCAGCAAATCAAAGGTTTCATGAGGTCTGTACTTGAAATTTGAAAGGCAATAATAGATAATCTAATTGATGCTGGGCTTTTTCTCCAAGTGGGAGGTTTTCCCAAGATAACCCCTTGCATTATTGTGCCTACTTCATTTATTTATTTATTAAATTATTACTGTTTTGATCTGTTCACTAAAATTAACAACACCAACAGAGAAATCTTCATTAGATTAGTTGTTGCCTTTGCAATGATCTACTTCATTCTGTGTGCATAACTGGGCATGATAGTTGTCTAAATCTGCATAAAGATCTTCAATGCTTTTAGTGCTTTTCTCAAATTTTTCTTCACCATGCTGCTTCTTATGGCCTCTACTTTGTCTATGCTTCCGACCAGTCTGGCCATGTTCCCTGTTTCTCACATTCATGGATGAAAACAAATTCATTCCGTGCCTCAATTGCAAATTTGCAATAAATTTGGGCAAAAAAACAGTAGCTTACAGTGAAACATTTTGTATTATAATGTCAACAAAAAATATTTTCTGGAAAATAAATAGGTTAGCGTTTCAAGTGTCAAATGATTTCAACCAACTCTAAGAGAACATCTAATTTAATCCATTTACTTTTACTTTTAGCAGAAATATACAACACACATCATGTAGAGGTGTCTCTGATTATATGTGGTGCAACGGTCTGGTTCATGATTTTCAAACCATCCAATAGATGACCGAATATGACCTCCTCACGCCTGGTAGGTTAGATGAATAGAATGAGTATGGTTTAATGTGTGCAGTGCAGATAAACTGGAACAAACTTCAAGTTGTATTCTTAACAAAAATAAGGCATAAAGTAAGTTACAAGAGATGACCTATAATCTAAGGCTTCTATTATTATGAAGGTGATTTCAACATTTTTTAATTGATTGCAAAGCAGCTTTTCTGAATTGTCACAACAATTATAATTTTGATTTGAGCCATTGCAGCCATGGACAGGATGCCATATATGAATACCAGCTTAATATCCTAAAATTTGTTGCCAAAAACATTCTTAGTTGATTGACATCAGGGAAAAATGTTTAACTTCCAGAACTGAAGATTCATATACTTGTGCTAATCATGCATTTGCAATTTTTTTATTGAAATTCCACACCCAAGAATTCACTCAGATTCGAAGATCAGCATAAGGGCTCAAAGAAATTGAAACAAATTATAACTATATAATCTCTGAATCTTACTCTTTTGGCCCATTTTCTGTTAAATTATTACAAAATATTCAAATGTTTGTAAAAGTCTTGGAGAGAACCTATATGCATAATTAAAGTTAATGTAGAAAACACAAAAGGAAAAGAGAGAGAAAACCTTGCTGTTTTTAATATTTGAAGGTATTTTGAGTAGCATAGTCTTAGAGAGAAAATTAAAAATGAGTTTACACCATGAATTACGAAATATAGATTTTTTCCATTCATGGAGATACTGCTGATTACACTGCATTGTGCAATCCATATTGTACAATGCATAGATGATAACAAGATATTAATGTTAAATGGTAAAGCAATGATAAATACCTGAATTCTTGTAAAAATACTGTAATATACAAAATCAACACTCGCGGACCATGAAATTACTTAGAAAATGGCATGTTCATTTTAGGTTCACCAAAATGTAGACAAGGAAATTCAAAAGCCAGAAAATTGGGATAAACTGAGCATAAATTACTGTCGTTTAGTGTCTTTAATATTAAGCATTAAGCATTACTGTAATGTCCCCTCTCGTTTAGTGTTATGGATGTGGGGCCATTTTTTAAGTGGCATTCCGTTTGATCTTTCCTCTTATCAACCAAAGTTTATCTCAGCCAGTTCAGGCGCTTTCTTGACAAGGTGTGTAGGAGTGAAATTAGAAATTGCCATTGTTTATTTTCAAAGCTGGAAAGAAAGCAAAATCTGCTTTCTTGGATCGCTGAGGTTGTTATAAGGAGAGTACTTTTGATCAATTATTATTATTTCTTTTGCTCTGCAAATGACACACCTGTTCTAGAACGAAATCCCTGTAACAACAGCTGTCTGGACGCAAACCCAACACGATTCAGCCATCCGTAATCTTCTTTACAACAGGCCGTGGTTCTGTGAAATAAAATCAAGGAATTAGAGCATATTTAGAAATGTTTGTTCTAAGCATCAATCCCAATATTTCTTCTTCTTAGCAGAGCACGGAAGTTGTTGAATAAACTGCAGCTGGGAGAAGTTTCTTGCAGCCTGAACGAAGCTCTACCCACTCAACCAGCAACGAGTCTCAAGTCCACGAAAGTCTGGGACACTCTTGTTGATAACAATAGGAATTGGTATTCTGGTATGTTCTAGTTTGGAGACGAATACTTGCATGTTGAGTGAATGTAATAAGTTCTCTGAATTTGATAAAGATTACATTGACTATTGCTCATTGTTATGTGAGTTATTTGTGTGTTTGAAAATTATAAATTCTTTTGTTATTGTTGTGAATCAATTTCTTTCAAATAGTTAGAAGAATCTTGGTTTAACTTGCAATCCACCCAAGGAAAGATCATATCAGTGGAAACAAAGATGGGAGAAAGAAGAGCAATCCACCCAAGGAAAAATCATTTCAGTGGAAACAAAGATGGGAGAAAGAAGAGCAGAAAGACCACCTAGGGATATGAATAACCGACTCAACGATTTTCTGCTAATTTTTGTCCAACAACAGTAACATATGTTGCAACAATTCTAGGACAGAATGATCACAACTATGGGACAACTGAGAGTTGATCGTATACGATCAAGAAGGTCTAGTAGTCAACACAGAAGAAGTGAAGCAGACATGAGAACCAAGACAGAGCAGCCTCCAATGTTATGAAAATGGCGGATTCAAGGTCTGATCGACCATTATGTTCTACCTTTTTACCTCGTCAGATCAAAAGAGGGAACCAATTCCAGAGGTAGAGGAGGAAGAGACACACATTCTAGATTATGTGATGTTGGCCCACAATGAATATATGAATCTTCTAGCTGATGTGAGACAGTTAATGAATTTAAATCAGTTCATGAATTAGCGAAAGTATAAGGTGAGGAACTGTTTGGAAAGGCAAGACAAGAGGCCAGCACGACAAGTTAGAACTGGCACTTAGCCAGTGGAGTATAAAGACACATTGAACAAAATTTCTATACCAACCTTTGAGGGGACTAAAAAGTAAACAAAAAGATCATGGGTCCATAAATTGGATACCCTTTTGGCACTTAACCTATGGAAGAGGAAACGATAATTAAGTTTGCTACCATGCACTTGGAAGGGATATCATACGACTGGTGGCATCATGATACATTCTTATGAGGAATTTTTAAAAAGGATGATCACCCGGTTTGATAGGAAGGATATAGAAGTCTACTACAGGGAATTTGCCCAATTGAAACGGGTAGGATATGTCAATGAGTTTCAAAAAAAATTCGTCATGGTTCTAGACATGCCACAGAAAAGAGTCACGATGTTGTTTATAGAAGGATTAAGCTACAAGCTGAAGGGGTTGGTCAAGGCTCATAGGCTGAGGTCACTTGAGAGCCATTGGCTTGGCTCTTGACTTGGAGGTTACTCCCTCTGAAACACATCAAAAAAAAGGTTTCTGTTAGCTCCAAAATTTGCACCCAATGCTAAGTCTTGAAACTCTAGCAATTTTGGAGTAACATGGGAACAATCGCAAGTTTGTGGGTAAACTATAAAGGTGACTAAACCTCCGGGTTCTAGGCCGGCTCTTAGTGAAAATAACTTGATACTTCACCTAATTTAACAAAACTGGAAACTTGATGGAAAAGGGATAAGAGGAAACTAAAATTGCAGAACATAAATAATGCAGAAGAAAAAGGTGATGCACCAAAATGACAATAAGGAACAACTCTATCTCACAACACAATGAGCATCTAATCAGAAATGATAAGGACACAACCTTGGTGGAAAAATTACACATATAAGTATTTCATGAAAAGACTCTAGGATGGATATTATGAAAGGAAAATGATCACATTCAATAACTACCAATCAGATATACAAATCATGACCTATGAATAACTTTCACTAGCTTCAGATGGTACAAAAATGAGACATTTAGTTAGAGGCTTCTAAAGAAATGAAACACAAAAACAACATCAATCACAAGTACACAACAATGAAACTCCAAGATAGATCTGAAAATCTTTGTATTATGCTTAGAGGCAAAAGACAAAATAGCTAATGAGTTAAATTTGTTATATTTAAAAGCTTCATTTAAACCCGATAGAAACCATCAGATTTGAAAGAATCTTAAAAATAATTCAATGACTTTCATCCTAAAAGCAAAAAAGAAGATATTTGCTTGTCATTTTGCATTCGATGTCTTTTCGGAAAAAAATGACAGCTGCTTGAAAGAGGTTTTGAAACCCTAGAAAAATGCCATGAGAGAAGGGAGAACTACTGCTTTAGCCGCCAATGAAGGATTTATAAGAGAGTTTTTGATTGAAGACTTCAAAACCAAACAACATCTTCTGTTTCTTACATGGCCGCCATGGAGGAAAAATCTGATTTAAACTGCAAGAAAAGTGTTTAAAGAAAAATGCGGGTCTGAGGTATTTCCATTCTTATGGTGCTACACCTTTACTTGGATTTCATGCTGTTCTTTCTCGTTGAATCTGTCATTGAAATACTTTGCTTTGTATTTTGGAAGGAACATTTTACTGTATATATGTTGTCATTTTCTGAAGAAAACGTGGCTTATACATTGAAAGAAAACACTGAAAATTTGAGATTAAGGCCGCCATGCTTTGAAAGAAACACTTGTTCAAGATGTTGACATTTTTGAAAAAACTTTGCTTCTTTCTTGTATTTCTTTGAAAGCCCGTATCTGCTTTTGCTTTGAAATCGTGGCTCAATTGTGAAAGAAATGCTTACTGGTTGAGAAAATGGCCGCCATGCTTTGAAAGAAACACTTGTTCAAGATGTTGACATTTTTGAAAAAACTTTGCTTCTTTCTTGTATTTCTTTGAAAGCCCGTATCTGCTTTTGCTTTGAAATCGTGGCTCAATTGTGAAAGAAATGCTTACTGGTTGAGAAAATGGCCGCTCGTTCTGTAAAAGAATTATTACTGTATCCTTATGAGCATGTTTTTCTGGAAGAAGATACAGATTTTGAACCCACCATATTATCTATGCAATAATGATTCTGGAAAAATTTGCAGTGGCTGCTATGGAGGAAATTCTTGAAAGAAAAACATTTACTCTGCAATCTTTCCTTAAAATTCTGAAAAGTCCTTTAAAAAAAAACATGAAGACTGCTGGAAAAAGTTTCAACTGTAGGATAATTGTTTTTTTCCTTTCTTCTCCTTCTGGGTGTAGCTCTTTGACAAAATATGAGTCATACCTGCTGCTGTTTTCTGTAGAAAAGCTTATTGATTCTGGAAAGAATTAGTGAAACCTTGTATCTATTTCCCTGTATGAAGACATGACTTCACTTTGAAAATATTTACTGTATCATTGTGTTGCTGACCTTTGAAAGAAAAATGAGATTTCTCTTTGAAACCCTTAAAAATATCAACAAAAAGTGTTGGCTCTTTGATTCTGTCCTCAAATGTCATGGGTCTTCTTTTAAAAACTGCAACTAAAAAAAAATCTTTTAGTATGCAATTCTGAAAATTATGAAATGTCAGAAAAACCTCTTGTAACACTGCCCCTCTTGTTCATTATGAATGGCTCATTTGATACCCTGAAACTTTGAATGCTTGCATATTTTCATTTCCTTGGTTCAGCTTCTTGACCAATGTATATCATGACAAATCCACATAACTGTTGCAAAAAAGGAAAATACTTCTTGCTAATTTTCCATATTTGATCTTTGTCATTCCCAGCTCTTTGCATAAGTTATAGGTCCAGTTCTTTTCCTTTCAAGAACTCTTTGCACCATAATCTATGTAACTTAGTATGCTGAGCTCAAACCCTTGAGGGAGCCTATTTCTATCCACAGCAAAGTTAGAAATATTCAGACCTGCACATGGAACAAACATATTAGTGATAAAATCTCTTTTGCTTTGATGATGATTCTGATTGTTCCTATTTAGGTAGGGATTATGAATAGATGGTATGAGTGCATTGGTGTGTAGTGTTAGGAACCAAACATTGCTTAGATCTTTGAAGATCTAACCCATTTTTTCTTTCATTTTTTTAGGACTTGGAATCTATGAGACATCTGCAGACACTGGGACAGCAACCAAACACATGACAAAATGGACCAAACAGATCTACACCGGCCATATACCCCCAGGCAATGGCTAGTCCCTCTTACTATTTCCTATGCATTTATATTATTCGCTTTTCATATTTTTCCATCTACATAGGAGTAGTTGAGACCACTCTCACGGTCTTGTGTGAGAGGTTTATATTCAGTAGATTACGTTTCATTTCAATTGCATAAAAAGATATAACCTTTTATGTTTTAAATACAAATGAAATATTTTGAATTGAATTCTTGTACCTGTAATCTTTTAATGCACTGAATATGATAGAATGTGTACCTCTTTCACTTGAGATGCTTAATTTTCACTATGATTGCAACTAGTAGTAAAAATTAGTAACATTTTTGGCGATTTCTGCTGATTGTCTGCTTGCTAGACATTGGGACCAATAGCCTTAAACAGTCCGTTGGGCATCAAGTCTGTTAACAACCTGATTGAACCCTGAAACGTAGACTGTGGATATAGGATAACCCTTACTTAATGATTATGTGTATGTTTATGTTTTGTGATGCTAAAGCATAAGACTTCATTATCACAAATTATACATGTATGCCTAATCATTAAGCAAGGATTTTCTTGTGTTTGCAGATATTGACAACAACTTTAAAGCATGACTTTCCCTCATTTTGATTGCTGACAACCACCCTTATTTCAAAGAATGTGAATGCATGATTAACCGCATTGAAACTCTTCCTTTGCAACTCAAACAAACCTTGAACCTTGAAAACTTATTGAAAACTGGGAAAGCTAAAACTAAAACTAACCTAACTGTGCTTGACAACACTTAGGGAAAACTAAAAAACTAACCTACCCTAGCCCAACCAGCAACAGAACATGCTAAACAAAACCATTTACTGGTTCACCGAAATATTTGCCTTTCCTCCCTAATTTGCAATGATAAACATACTTCTCATAGGCAAATACAAGAAGATGGAAAAATGAAACACATCTAACTAGCTCATGCAACATTTCTTGAAGAAAGGAAATGTTTGTTGTACTCAATTTTGCATTCCCCAAATTGGGGCAACCCTATGCAATTCTCAACATTTGGTAGGAGTTTTCTCTAAGGGTGTTAATGTTTTGTAAAGAGTTCTATTGGATAGGGTCAGTTATGCCTTGGTTCTTGTTCGATTTTACTTCTTGCGAGCATCCAGTCTTTTTGTCCTTCTTTTGTTTTGCTTTGCTCTGCGTTTTGTTTTTGTCTCCGTTCTTGTCGTAGTCTTGTGGTTGTTGTCTTCCCACTCGTTTCGAGTCTTTTGGATTTCTTCTGGGTAGGTCTCGTCAGTGGGATTTTTCGGGCAATCTGTATATCCTTCTAAGATTGTCAAAAGAATGGGCTTTTTCCTGTCAGTTGTATAAAGCGAAAGCTTATTTTGTATGTGAAATAGATTTTAAACTCTATTCTAAAATTTCGCGTCATTCCGCGAAGTTTTGCTTTAAAATTTTAATGATAGCATGATTCTACATCATATCTGCATATCAGATCATTAAAGTTTTGAAGTCGCGTATGAAATTATTAAGTTCTTTCTCTATTTAAAATTCAGCTTTTAAAATAACATTTGCGCAAAGGGCATTGTTTTTGAAGAGGTCTTATTTTATTTAATCTCGAAATGACAAGATAAAGATAAGATTTATAAATAAAATCAAAATTTGCTTATAATTTAATGGGTTTAAAATAACTCATTGCGAATTTCCATTTAATGGTGATTTTCTTTTAAAAATAACGTTTTCATTATTTAAAAAATAAATAAATAATATATATAACATATGTTTTAAATAATGTGTTATATTATTTTAAAATAATGCCTTCCTATAATACATATCATAAAATGAATATTTATTATATTGGCTTTATTTTAATTTGAATGTGTTGATTTTTAATGAGAGGGCGTCATTTTTTTACCCAAAAGCATATGCTATTTTCTCTAAAAGCCACGGTTTTGTTTTGTTAGGTGCTGTGCATCAATCATTAGCGTATAAACATATCGATTTGATATAGTTTATGTTGGAGTGACTGGGAGGCGTCGAAATTAAAAGACTTTGCATATTTTTCTGGAAATAGCACAAAGTTTGTAATTAAAAATCAGTGACTTTCCATATTAAAACTCCCACGACATATTCCTTATACTAAGGCATCGATTTTTAATGAAAATACATATGTATTTCAAAGCACCCGCGGCTTATATAGGATGGCGTCGATTTGTGATAACATAGCATATGTTATGATTTTGAAGAAGTTCGCTTAAAATCCGCGACTTATATACATGGTGTCATTTTTTATTAACATAGCATATGTGGCGTTGATGTATATTTAAATACATATCGTTTTTGCTAAAGCCCATGTTCTCACTAAAGCGTTGTTTATAAAAACTTTAGCATATGTTTTCTTTTGTTTAAAACCACAGATAAGCAATGGTTATCGGGCACTAACCAATGCCAAGAAAACATGCGATAATCTTTGAGGAAGGAGCTATTATGGTGGAACATGGCGTTTTTTTTTTTTGAGAATGCATAAACATTTTTATTAAAACTCCTCCACCAAACGCTGTGTAAATCTCCAAGAAGGATGTTTGGTGGAACATGGCATTTTTTTTTTTGAGAATGCATAAACATTTTTATTAAAACTCCTCCACCAAAGGCGCTGCGTAAATCGCTAGGAAGGATGTTTTGAGTCTTTGAAGTGAATTTCTCCTCCACAAATTGGTGCGGTTTTAGCTGGAGCTGCTTGCTGTGGTGTCATCCAAAACAAAGACTCTTTCTTCCCTATTCAATACATGCGATAAATCACTGCAGTTAAGGTAAGTTTGCACTTAGTTTTCAAAAACGTTTTTGCCTTGGCTTCCAATTTCGAAATTCATTCTTGATTGATTTATTCAAAAGAGAAAAGAATGCCTTGATGATAGGGCACGTTTTTGAATCTCTCTCCTTTTCTTGCTGATTTCATGCAAATTTTTGATGCATGATTGGCATTTGTCCTTCCCCAATTCATGACTCATGATATTGGCATTGATTTTCACATGAATTTGTCAATTTTAGGGTCTATATAATTCTGTATTTTTCCCTTAATCTGCAAATTCGAAATTCATTTCCATTTCCAGAATTTGCTTTGAAAGAAGAAGTTGGTTCTTCTCTTTGCATCTAAGGAAGGTAAAATGTCTATTTTTTCTTTCTTGTTTGTATTTTTGTTTTTTGTTTTGTCTTATGCTATGCTCTCTTCTCTTCTCTCATATTTTCTAAGTTGCATATGAGAATGCAATTTATTCTCATATGTAGTCGGGATTAAAAACCCCGTTCTTGATGGTGACTTTCCAAAATGCATGAAAAGATGCAAGGTGCTGCCCATATGCAAGATGTAATAAAAGACCACCTACATGCTTTTATGTCAAAGAAGAATGACTTGTGATGAGACATAAACATCTCATTTATTGAGTAAAACAAAAGGAGATTCCCAACATGCAAGATCTTTCCCAAAAGGCAGCACGTGTTCTTCCCATAAAGAGAAAATGCCAAGGCATGTGCTTTTCCTCTAGTATGCAAGATGCAATAAAATGCCCACTTTTTGACTTTTTCCAAATATGCATTTGTCTCCAAGAAGTCCACCACGCATATGCCATATTCATCCATGGAAAAATACCTTTCTCATCTCATTGTTCCATGTTTAGAGTTGCTGTCAAAGATGTGTAAAGGTTTCCAAAAAGCCTGTTTTCATGCTTTTTCATGGCTTTCCATGAGCTGCAAGTGATTCTAAAAACCCCACTTTGCATTTTGAAACTTACCCATGTATATACACTCTTTCCATATTCCTTTCATAAACTCAAAACCTGTCCTTCATTCATATGCAGTACTCCAGAAAAACCTCGTTCTTCATCTTTCTTCCACTCACATGTAAGATGCATCAAGTTTGTTCTTCCCCTCAATGATGCAAGTTCCTGTTGCAAGTTGAAGAAATATTTTCTCATGTTTTTCCCATGATGCAAGGATACGAAGTTAGAACAACCACACGATGGAGCCAGACAGGGAGATGGAAAGTAAAGTGTGAAATGATTCTAGGCATAGAATGCTTTCAAAATTGAAACAGAAAGACACAAAGATGCCTCTCAATGATCACCATTATGATGCAGAGCAATATGCAGATTCACGTTTCGGTTCAAGATGCTTTTTCCAACCAGAACACATCAATCATCAGGCATTCTGTAGCAGCATAAAGACCGTCAGAGGATGATGCAAATAGATATCGTGTCTTGTCAGACACTTAGATGCTTTCATTATGCAAAAGTGTAGAATCTTTGACAGATTACACAAAAATATGTGAAGTGTTCTTATGTAATCATGCTGCAAGTATATTAGGTCATGCAGCATTGAATTAGTCAAAGTTAGTTATAGATAAGCTTTGAATAAATCAAAGTTGGTTAGGGATAAGGATTGAATAAATCAAAGTGGTTGAGGGTTTCCCCTTTCTTCTCCACTTTTCTCTCTCCTCTTTTCTTATATAAAGGAGGGAGCTCATTGTAAATAATCATCTTTTGTTGTGTGCAAGAAAACTATAGGCAATTCTCTTGTATTCTGAAAATTTTGAGTTTCATTGTGCAAAGTTGAGCATTTGAATAAATAAACAAGAATTGGCAAACTTTGTGTTGTTGGTTTCGAAAATTAACGAGTGTGTTCTTATGTCGCATTGGTTAATCCTTTCTCAAAATTAGTAGTTATCTTGCATGTATCATTTGAACGCTTTAATTCAAGTTGTCTGAAGACTTTGAGCTTCAGGGAATTAGGATTACTATAGAAAATAGTGGCTGTAATGCTCCAAGGACTGAAGACTTTGAGCTTCAGTATTGGAACTTAGATACATAGAGTACTTATTTGAAGTGTGGACAAGAGACTTTGAGCTCTTGTATCACTCCATCTTTAGATAAATTCACTGCTGTCTCAGTCGATTGTTCTTAAGTCAATCTCTGAGCCAGCGGTATTACTATTGCAAGGGGAACTGTATGAGTTACAGTTCAATTCTACTTGAAGCCACCTGCGGTAAGAAGGGAGCCTCCCCTATTGCTGAGAGGAGAGAGTAATCTCACACACTGCTGCCTAAAATACACATTTTGCAAGTTGTAGTCTTAGTGACTTGCAAAATATTTAGCCAACAATGTTATCACTTCACTTCACTGATTGAAGAAAATTGCATCTTGTAATGAATCAACATACATCATTTGGTCCTCCTTATCAACATCTTCATATTTAGGTGCTTATATAAATGAGGCCTTCTCACTTATCTCCAACTGGGCAAGATACCTGATTGGGCAGCCTCTTGAGAGTATGAATTTGGAGCTTTCTTTGCGGATTTCTTTACTTTCCTTTCTTGTCTCTGAATCCTTATGGTTGTCCTGCATTATTAGCAGCCATGTCAACTCCTCCTTCATGGTCAGGGGGCCATCATCTTCTGTTAAGTCAGCTAGGAGCTCATTAAAACTATTAACCCACTGAAGATTCTTAGCACTTGGTTCCAGCTTGTGTTCATGCACACAATCTTTAGGAAGAATGTTTTCCAAAACAAGGCTTCCTTCAATAGGCACATACTCTGACATTTCAATAGCAAGATTATCACAGAACACCCTAATAATATTGTCAAAACAACCCTCCTTTATGCTTTGGTTAGCTTCCATATCATGAACATTTTGTTGTTGTATTAATGTGATTGGAATCAAATCTTCCTCATCTTGATCAACAAAAGGGGGTAACTCATCAAAGAGGAGCATAACCATTTCTTCTTGCTAAAGATAGTCTCGTGCAACCAATGAGGTTTGTTCACCATCTTGCTCAAAATATGCAGGCAACTCTGCAAATAAATTTGGTGCCTCCTGTCTCAATTGGCTCTGCTCTTGAGCCTCTGCTACTTGTTCTATTAGATTTGAAACAGTAACATCAACTTCCTTTTTAGCTCCCTGATCTTGGACTGGCTCACATGTGGTAACCTTGACAAGATTTGGCATCTAAAAGCCAGGATGCTGAGTCCATGAAGGTTGCCACGACAACTTGGTATCTTGCTCATTTTGTTTAGTCACATAACATAACTTAGACTAAGGATCAATAAAGTGAGTTGGTTGACTGTGCTCACTCAAGGGCTCTTGTAGGGGTTATCCTATTTCTTTTGCAAGTTTATAACCCTTAAAACTTGGAATGTCAAGCTTGGAAACCTCTTGAATTGGAGGCTGATTTGGGGCACAAGAAGGTGCTTGAGCCTCTAGCTCTTGTAATCTTGCAATTAACCGGCTCATTTGCTCCTCTTTATCTGCAACCCGCTTGGCAAATAACCCCTTCTCATACCTTTGAGCCTCCATCTCTTTCCGGTGCATGTGAGATTGATAAGATAGTTCCCCTTGCTGCATGCCATACTCATGTCCTCTTTCCACAGACCTCAGTTGTTCTTGAAGGTTCGTCAGAATATCATCAAGTCTCATGTTTGTAACATGCTGGGGATAATTCCAAGAATCATTAAAGAAACTCTTTTGTGGTTGCTGATAGGCATGCTGCCAAGAAACTTGATGCTGGGTGGGAGGATGGTAAGCATGAGATGAATGTTGTCCTTCAAATTCTGGCATGAAAACAACACAACTGTTTTGATATGACTGATATTCACATAATGGAGGAACACTTTCCTGAAATGGAGGATAGTAGTCCATTTTAGGCACTAAATTTGCCTATAACCAGTAGATATGAAGTCAGAGTCGCCAGATATGCAAAACAATGACCTCTCAAAGGTCTGCAACCTGCTAGATGCATATCAAAACCAGCAAGAACTATGAAAACGATGACCTCTTCGTCCCACCGGGCGTGCCAAAACTGTTAGCTCCAAAATTTGCACCCAATGCTAAGTCCTGAAACTCTAGCAATTTTGGAGTAACATGGGAACAATCACTAGTTTGTGGGTAAACTATAAAGGTGACTGAACCTCCGGGTTCTAGGCCGACTCATATTGAAAATAACTTGATACTTCACCTAATTTAACAAAGCTGGAAACTTGATGGAAAAGGGATAAGAGGAAGAAATTGTAGAACTTAAATAATGCAGAAGAAATAGGTGATGCACCAAAATGACAATAAGGAACAACTCTATCTCACAACACAATGAGTATCTAATCAGAAATGATAAGGACACAACCTTGGTGGAAAAATTACACATATAAGTATTTCATGAAAAGACTCTAAGCTGGATATTATGAAAGGAAAATGATCACATTCAATAACTACCAATCAGATATACAAATCATGACCTATGAATAACTTTCACTAGCTTCAGATGGTACAAAAATGAGACATTTAGTTAGAGATTTATAAAGAAATGAAATAGAAAAACAACATCAATCACAAGTACACAACAATGAAACTCCAAGATAGATCTGAAAATCTCTGTATTATGCTCAGAGGCAAAAGACAAAATAGCTCACATGAGAAGTAGACTACAGAGGTATGCCAAGGACATCCAAATTGATCACAAAAGCACCTTCTCTCTCCAAAGCTCCAACTCTCTTGATAATGAACAAGGAGGTAAAATATATAAGAAAAGTCCATCTCCAAAACCCCTAAAAAGTGGAAATTGCATTTCAAAATGCAGGGGTCGGATGTGAGAAAAATATCTCAAAAAGTGGACCAAAAACCTCCACCTAAGAAGTCCAAATAGTCTAAAAGACCTATATGTCCGAGTACCACTGATGACCACCCTAGTTTAGTCATAATAGTCCCTAAAAAGACTCAAATGACTCATAAAAGAGTCCAGATCAATAACAACCTCTAACAACATGACTAACTACCACCTCTAGCCCATTACAAGAGTCAAAACCTGACTTTTCAACCCCTTATCTCATCAAATCCGAAAATTGGACTTTAAGACTTAAAACAGATTTACAATTAAATAATAATTAATTGATTTATAATAGACATCAATTAATTATTATTAATTACAATATTGCAAATGTTTAATAAAATTGACTCATTTGATAAACATTAGGTAATATAATAATATCTTACTTAATTTAAGTAATATATTATTATATTACTTAATGTTATATAAACATGGTTAATGAGTTAAATTTATTATATTTAAAAGCTTCATTTAAACCCGATACAAATCATCGAATTTGAACAAAACTTAAAAACAATTCAATGACTTTCATCCTAAAAGCAAAAAAGAAGATATTTGCTTGTCATTTTGCATTCGATGTCTTTTGGGAAAAAAATGACAGCTGCTTGAAAGAGGTTTTGAAACCCTAGAAAATGCCATGAGAGAAGGGAGAACTACTGCTTTAGCCGCCAAGGAAGGATTTATTAGAGAGTTTTTTGTTGAAGACTTCAAAAATAAACATCTTCTGTTTCTTACGTGGCCACCATGGAGGAAAAATCTGATTTAAACTGCAAGAAAAGTGTTTAAAACAAAACGCGGGTCTGAGGTATTTCCATTCTTATGATGCTACACCTTTACTTGGATTTCATGTTGTTCTTTCTCGTTGAATCTGTCAGTGAAATACTTTGCTTTGTATTCTGGAAGGAATGTTTTACTGTATATGTGTTGTCATTTTCTTAAGAAAACGTGGCTTATACATTGAAAGAAAACCCTGAAAATTTAAGATTAAGGCCACCATGCTTTCAAAGAAACACTTGCTGTTAAAGATGTTGACATTTTCTGAAAAAAACGTTTGCTTCTT
The DNA here is from genome assembly GCA_018584345.1 of Thuja plicata. Taxonomy (NCBI): domain Eukaryota; kingdom Viridiplantae; phylum Streptophyta; class Pinopsida; order Cupressales; family Cupressaceae; genus Thuja; species Thuja plicata. The sequence goes on from MU227692.1 coordinate 1,259,396, forward strand.
TCTTGTATTTCTTTGAAAATCGGTATCTGCATTTGCTTTGAAATTTTTGGCTCCATTGTGAAAGAAATGCTTACTGATTGAGAAAATGGCCGCTCGTTCTGTAAAAGAAATTATTACTGTATCCTTATGAGCTGGTTTTTCTGGAAGAAAATACAGATTTTGAACCCACCACATTATCTATGCATTAATGATTCTGGAAAAATTTGCAGTGGCTGCTATGGAGGACAACCAGGGGATACAAAAGTAAGTCTAATCTCTTCTTTTATGGAGAAGCCAATAAATAAAACAGATGTGTAATCAATCTATTCTCAAGACCAAATAGTCATAAAATCAGTTGATGTTGGAAAAATTAATTGCCCCAAGCCCTCCTGCAACAGTCACCTACCCTGTTAGAGATTCTCGTTAGAAATCTTCTTGGGATTTTTATTTCTCCTCCCCTGACATTGCAACAGAACAAATTATTCAGTAGTTAAGTTTGAATTTTGAATTTTGAAATTGTGTGAGAAATTTTGTTAAGGACAAGAAGAGACAAATAGAGGGATTGTTTTTTGTAAGAGTCACTTTGTCTGGAAAAAGAATGTGAGCAATAGTTTTGAGCAGAGGAGGACTGTTGCAGCAGTAGCAGAGAATAGAAGAGTGAGCAGTGCAACAGTAGGAAGCTGCAAACATAGGCTAAGCTAGCATCTAAGCTCCAGGAAAATAGAGCAACAGGGAGTTCTAAGCAGCTCCGGATTGCTAGTTCTGATTTTAAGTTGATTTGTCATTTTTTTTTTCTCTATGATTTAATAGAAAAGAAGAAATATTTCCCGTCTCCAGTTCTTTGTTTGTGGTTTTGAGTATTTTGTGTATTCCCAGCTGTTTGGGAAATAGAGCTTTGCCTCTGTGGTAGAATAGGAGTTTAACTATATCAGTTCGTGTATCAATTAGATGCTTATCTCTCAGTGAAATAACGAGCTACGAATTTTACTCGTTGAAACTTGACACCTGTTAATTGTTTGGTAGCTAGATTGGATTCTAGCTTCACATTATTTAAATTAGGAAAATTAAAATAATGAATCAATTACATAATTAGGAGAATTAAATAATTTAAATATATTAATTATTTAATTAGAGAATTAAATAATATATTGTGGAGTAATTATTTAATTGGAAATTTAAATAATTATTTTAATCGGAGAAATAAAATAATAATATCAGGCCCTTTGTATTTTTTGTAATACATTATTGAGTTTATAAAATATTTGGGCTGGGCCTAAATCACCATCATTTTTTATTATGGCGCTGTTGATGCGAGTTTTGTTCCACTTACATAACATGCAGGATTGAACACTCAGTGCTTCAATGTGAAACGTAGAACATTAAATCCTCTCTTGATCAAAGTCATCTCCCATGCTAAGCTTTGCAATTTGAGATCATGGAATGACTCCAAGGTTCCTAAACTTGTGGAATGACTGGCTTAGTTGAAATGATGTGGTTTGCTGGTTAACCACCTAAGGGGACTTACGCTATTCATTCAATGGTAGTCGGGCTTAGCTTGCAATGTATACTCGAATGTTTCTCTCAACTTCACTTCTCAACTCTCTTAAACTACTTCTACTGCTACCTCTACCCCTAACTAGGAATGCAAGGAATCATGGATGACTTGGACTCTACCAAATGGAGGCTTGCCTGCGACCTCGACTCCACCTAGTGCAAGCTTCTAAAGATCTCGAATGGTTTTCATATCAACATCTTCTCCTTAATCCAACTTGGAAGTACAGACTAAGAATCCAATGCCGATTGAACTTAGGTGCAATGACTAGCTTACCACACAAGGCTTCCTCACAATCAACAAGGAGGCTAGTGGCCTAGTATACTTGAGTCAAACAAGAAAACATCCACAACTGCTTTCATCCAACTAACTACTTTAATAACATGAAAATGAAATCTACTCCAAGTAAGAGATTGAAGAAACCATGAAATACTCCAAACGTCACATACATTCACCATGAAAACCAACAATGAAAGAAGGAATATTTTTGGTAGTATTATATCAACAATTTGATCAAGTCTTTCTTGGCTAGCCTACTCTATTCTATCTTCTCTCCTACTCTAATCTAATGCTCCTTCGCTCTTGAATCTCTCTAACCATTCTTTACAAATGAGAAGGCCTTGGCCTTTTATAGATATCCAATTACAACGAAGGGCCAAGATTAAATCCTAGAAACCCTAATTAGGGATGCCAAAATTACAACCAATTACATGAGGGCACCAAATCATGGGCCAATAGGAAAATTACAACGATTTTTCAACCAATGAGAAAAATATGACACTTGGCGCGTTATGATTGCTTATGCTTGAAATCTGGAATTTTATGATTGGAGAAGACACCTAATTGCCACCTCATCATCTTTATCCTGTAGCTCTGATTGTGAAGAGAAAATATCTCTTGATACTCAACATTGCCCAGCTTCTCAACATGATGGCATATTCCCAAATTGC
>MU227694.1:2258-23732 GCA_018584345.1 Thuja plicata
CTTGAATCTTTACCTCTTAGCTAAAATGATAAATAATCCTTAAAAAACAACTAACAAATTATTTAAAAACATGTTACGATCATATTCATCTTCATAGAAAAGTGGAGAAAAGTTTTTCATATTGCAACGAATCCATTGCTTGGACAAACTACAATAAAAACTGAAGAGCTTGTGTTTGTCAAATTGCAGAGAAATCGTTATACGATCTTATAGCAATAGCAGTGACTATTTCAGTGACTTTTTATAGAAGCTTTTCCTTTATCGGTGAATTTATAATTTTTATGTTTTTTGTATTTGTAAATTATTTTCCTTGTAAAGAATTTATATAAAATTAAAAAACAAACCGAAGGAAAAATAGATTGTAATGTAACGCATGTTTAATTGTAAATACATAATTGCGTTACCTTTTCACTTATTATACCACCATTTTCGAGCAAGATTCTATGTTATTACATAGTTATACTTCAAAAAAGTTCATACAAAAATTTCCCCGTAAAATAAACCGACAAGAAGCTCAATGGAGCCATGGCAGCGTATATCCAGTATTCTAAGTACACTTTTTATGAAAATAATTATAAATTAAAATTGAAGTTAATTTTTTACACCACTGCTCCTGAGCTGCGAGATATACACATAAAGAGTCTCGACTTCAGTTTTCTCCTCGATTTGCATGCGAGGGCCATGTGAAAGAATCAAGTGCCCTATGCATGTGGGACTAACACTAAGCTTGCTGCAGTTACACAGCACAAGCTCCTTCAACCACTTCATTTTCTCCAGAGAGGAGGGTAACCTTGTCAAACATGGGCTCCCTATTAGTAGTTGTTGTAATTTTTTGAGTCCGTCAATGTCATCTGGCAATGCTTCTAAGCTGGTACCAAGCAAATTCAGCTTCCACATAGATTCTTGACATGTTGTTCTATTTGGCAATTTCAGCAACATTTTGCAGTTTTCAAAGTTCAGCTGTTCAAGACAATTAATTTCTGCAAACATATCTGCATCAATTTTCAGCTTCTGACAGTCTCTTAAATCAAGATACTTGAGTTTTTTAAGCTTACGAAGAGAAACGGGCAATTGAGTTAACTTTAGACAGGCTGAAAAATTAATATGCTGCAAATTTGTCAATTGCCCAAAGCAATCTGGCAATGATTCCAAGCCTTCACATTGTATTAGCTCCAAGTGTTTTAAAGTTCGCAGTCCAGCAAATTCTGCCGGCAAAGTTTGAAGCCCAACCATGGCCTTCAATGTCAGCTTCTCCAAATCTTGTAGCATTTTTATGGTTGGTGGAATTGCTACAAGATTTCTGCAATTCTTAATTTTAATTTCCCTCAGATGTGCTAAAAGCTGCAATTCCAAACATATCATTTCTTATGTCAGTCCTGTCGATAAGTGATGCTGGTGTACATCCCCATGTAACTTATTCATTACAACTTAAACTAACAGTTCACAAACACATTTTTAGACCTCTATTCTAACTGATCTAAATTCTGCTGCCTCCACAAATAATTCTGTAAAATATCAGAATTAAAAAACAAAATAATCAGTTAGATCTATTGCATATAACATACTGAAAGGAAAATGAGTATCAGATTGAAACCCCCACTCTATGATATCTCGTGTGATACCCAAAAAAAAAATCTATTTAATGCAGGTGATATAACTAGAAAAAGGTTTGAAATATTATGGACAAAGAATTGGAGAGCCTATTAAATTAATAGAAAGGTAAAGCAGTGTTTGGTCAAGAACATGAAAACGAAATGTATCGAGATCTTCATCCTTGTATCATATAATTTGTGAATTAGAGTCATTTTGTACAAAAAGAGATTAAAATAAAGAATGAGATAAACATTCGATTTATAATTCTATTTTAAGTGATATAATTTCTAAATCCTAAAAGTTCGTAGAAACGCAGAAGCAATTTGCCTCTGTGCACCTTCAAGGTCCAAAAGTTACGAAGATCCCAAACAATTTGAACTATTACAATGTTTGGCTGAGAACATGAAGCAATAAAAGATCCATAAACAAATTAAGCGTACCTGAAAGGCAGGATTCCCCAAATTTTCGAGATTTCCATCCACGAGTTGTAGGACTCGTAAACTCTTCATCTGAAGTTGGGGAAAGATTGTTTTAGGACAATTTTTCCAACGAAACCATACCAAATCTTTCAATCGATCTCTTATGGAAGCATCACAGAGATCTCCATTTACGTCCAGAAGCTCTATTGTAGGTTCTGTGTTACCGAAGTGTGTTCCCCTGATTTTTGTCATCTCCTGCTAGTAAAGATAGGGTTAAAACTGATAGCCATTTTCTGCAAATTAAATTTATGCATTTCTTAATGTTAAAAATGCAAAAGATCGTAGAATTCATACCGGCAATAGATCTACAAAAAGGCTTTTAGCATGATTTGGTGCATAATTCGGTCGCCACAGACGACAGGGGAGATCTGGACTTCTGTAAAGCTGGTTTTCCGCTATCATTCGCCCTAAATCACAAAGATAGTCCGGCATCTTTAGTCTGTTATGATCATCAGTTTCAAGCAAGCACCTATACTCCAAGTTTTTTAGGGCACGCGCTTCTTTGCTTCCTGATCCGCCCAATATGCGTATTGCCGAATCCTCTTTCATTCCTACAAAAAAACAAGCAACATCAAGAAAAATGTGTTTCTCTTCCTCGCTCAGAACTCCGTAACTAGCGTTCTGTATTTCAGCTATTTGGGAGATCATATCCAGTATCCTCTTGCAGTCGTCTTTGTTGTTGTTCCCATACAAGCAGAACTGCAGACCAATAGCCTTGAGAAATAACGGCACGCCGCCACATTTCATCAGAGTAGTTTCCACCAAACCCTCCATTCCAGGAATCGGTTCGATTTGGTCGAAGGCGGTTCTGCACAAGAGCTGCCGCGCATGCTTCAACCCCAAGGGTTTGATCTGGTAATGTGTTGATATTCCTGAAATTTTTAGAACCGCCTTTTCGCGAGATGTAACCACAACAAGGCTTCCTGATCCCAAATCCTGCTCTTTGAGAAGCAGAGCATCCAAATGATCCTTATGATCAACGCCATCTATAACAATCAGAAGCTTCAATGATCTCCCCTGGCATAAGGAACTCACACGATCTTTAAGGATCTGCTTGCCCTCGCTTCTATTGTTGATTTCATAGTTACTATTTGTCAGATCTTTCAACAGCTGCCTCTGCAGATTTTGCAATCCATCTCGCCCTGACGCATTTCTTACCCCCCACAATAAACTGGATCTGTCGAAATGATTTCCCTGCCGGTACCAGAACTCCTCCACTAGAGCAGTTTTGCCGGACCCCTCAATTCCAACAATTCCCACAAACTTAGCATTCTGCCTCTTCTCTTCACATTTGGACAGAAAATCGCTAAAATCTGTCACCGCCTCGTCCAAGCCAACAAAGCCATCAAAAGCCTTCTTCCTCCATTGTCTAACATGCTGAGACACCTGATTTACCAAACATTCCACGAGCTTTCCCTCGTCCCTGTTATTTCCATTACAGAAAACAAAAAAAAAAAACATTCAATCGGAAATATGAACAATTTCTCACTTCATTGAAGAGATGAGATCAGGACTGAAGTGAATCATACCCGTTAAATTCGTTTGAATTCAAATCCAACCCGGAAATATTGCTCATTCGTTTTAGGGCATTTCTCCATTCCATAACTCGGTCCAACTGGTATCTTTTCTCATTCTCGTTCATCTTGTTTTGCAATTCAGCCAATGCATCTGCGTACACCCCATCTTTTTGTAGCCGCTTAAGATCCACAGGAGCAACGTGATAAAAGACCGGAATAATCCTTGCACCACTTTCCAACATTAGACAGAGCTCATCCAAGCACCAAGGCGATTCGGCGTATCTTGGGGAGAAAATGGCAATGTGAACTGAGCAAGTACGAATGGCTTCTTTTATTGTAGTGAATAGCTCTTGTCCAGGCTGAAATTCGGTCTTATCATAGAAGACATGCAATCCTTTATTATTAAGCGAACGATAGATATGGCTGGCGAGAGTTTCTTTAACATCCGGTCCTCTGTGATTAATGAAGACTTGGTAAGGCTTGATAGATGGGTCAAGCAGCTGCTGCTTCTTCTCAGGCATTTGCGAATCCCGCTCCATGACCTCGTCCTTGCTAAGGCCTGATACAGACCTCAAGCCTTTGGTGCTTTCCCGGCATTCCTCAAACCCTCTCCATTACTTCTCCTCCGTAAGGCCTCATACACACGTCAATCTTTTGGCGCGTCTAGGCTAATATGTGATATTGCTATCTGCATTCAAGTGTGTAGATTTTGAGTCAAATTCATTGACCTATGTTTCATGAGTAGTGGTGCACAAGAATTCATCTTTATGAGAACGAATGGAACACTTAGCACTCATTGCATCTAGGTGATGTTCACATAAATGCAACATAGGGACTTGCAAGAAAGTTGTCCATCCCAATACTACTCCAAACAAAAAAGCATGGGTTATATATATGTCATATTTTATTTCTTATATCATGTTATATGATAGCATGATAAATGGAAGATTTTAACGACAGAGTAAACAAACAATAATGGACGTTTCACCCATTCTCATTTCCGTTTTCCATTCTCATTTCCCGTTCTTGTTTAGTGGCTATTTTAAATATTTATTTCAAAAATTAATTTGGGTGGTGAGAATTTGTTCTCTGCTTGAGCTCCAGTGTTGTGTGTAAATTATTTTGATGATGAGAAGAGGAAATGGCAAGCTAGGGTGTGATGTTCATGGACACAATAGATGTGTGATGTGAGAGAGGGTAGTAATGGATGTGTTGCATGAGATGGAGCACCTATAAATAAATTTTTTGTTTCTTTATGTGTGTAGATATTTCGATTGGAAGCCTGAGAAAGTTTGAGGCTTTAGAAATGAGATTCAAAGGTTGGTGGTTCAACCTTGGGGACTCGTGTTTCGTGTTGTGGTAGAAGAGAACTTCAAGCCTAGTCACCTCAAAAAAAAGGTCTTCTCATATGCATCTAGTAGTGGAACTTCCATATAATTAAGAGATTTTTGCTCTAACCCTTTTTCGAAATATTTTTTTGTCCGCATTCTTGTTTTGCTTTTTCAAGTATTCAACAACATATGGGTGTGTGCAGGATCATGGTATGTCAAACTATGCCCTTAAGTGGCAATGAAATTTTAGAAAAATAGGGTTAGGCAACTTGACATGAAAATTTGAACAAGTTATCAACCTTATATCAAAGAGATGTAAGAAGAGAATCTATTAGAAATTGAATGTAGTTTCTAAGCTACTAGTTGTTTTTTGAAAAAAAAATCTGGTGAAAATTTGAAATTTAAATGCAGTAGTACGTAAATTTCAAGAAAAAAAAATAAAAAGTAGGTGTATGTCTGACCACCCTAACCACTATCAAATGATAATATTTTTTTTATAAGATTCTAGATATAAGTAGAAGACTCATGTTCAGATGTGACGCATATTTTTGGGTAATTTGTTTATAAATAATTAATCAATTATGATTGTTTTACAATAACTTTTTCCGAAAATAAAAACTCCCATGTCTGACCACCTTAACTTAGTCAAAACTTCATAAATTTAATTTTTTTTTCTTATTGTATGTGAAGCATAGAATGTGACACATGTTTTGGATTTGAAAAATGTTATATCATTTGAAAGTTATAGATACTTTTCAATCAACCTATCAATCAGGACTTTACACGTAATCTAATTAGAAAATAAATAATAATTATTTATTAAACTCAAAACTTGACAGTATTTATAGGGGTAGAAAGTTGAGAATCTTCTTAAGCAACCCTTTTTGTTTCATCAATTTTGGACAAAAAAAAGGTATCAACTATAAGGTCGAAGTCTTGAAATATAGGGAGATTTCAAAACACACTTTTCGGGTTGACTTCCCAGGTTTGGCATTCCCAAGACAAAAATCATAGCAATCTCAAGGAAAATGTTTGGGTTGGTGATTTGTGCCAGAATCATAGGATATTGGATACTTTTGGCAATGGCACCCACATAAATTTGGGCGTCATTGCCAAAATTTCAACTTTTCATGATGTAAGTATCCAATATTGGATACCAATTAATAATTTTTTTTGGTGTTTACAATATATATCATATATGATATATATAATATATATTATATAAAATATAATATTATAATGTTATAGGGCATTATACCACAACGTGACGGTGGTCATGAGCTCTATTAATAGGGCAGTCAAGTGTTTGAATCCCCCAAGTGTGTAGGTTATTATGCAGGACGCAGATGGAGCAAATATTGCTGACCAGGGATAGTCCATGGTCCTCACCAACTTTGAGGTGTATGGTTATGTGTTGCGTAGGTGATTTTGGCTGCTGAGGTGGTGTTCATGGGTCAGAGGACATCGAATGTGTTCTAATTGCTGATGTTGATGTTGACAGAGTCCTTGAGAGTCATAAGGTGTTGATGCACGACGAAGGGAGATATAAGGTGACCACTAGTGCATTCGGGGGTGGTATGCACTGATTGGAGGGATAAGGTGGGTGCGGTTAAAAAAAGGAGAGATAAGGTGAAATGATGGTTCGCACAAGGGAGATATAAGGAGGGCACATGGAGTTAAAAGGGTATGGAGAGGTAAGGGGTTCTGAGATGCTGGTTGATATAATAGGTGCTAATGCCTGATAATCTCTAAGAATGAGATCCCTAAAAAATATGGCCTCACTGGCTCATAGGTCTAGTCAAAAGCATTTACCGACTAATTTTTTTTATAATATTATAATACTATATAATATATTATAATATTATAAATTACATTTAATATATATTATAATATTATATTATATTACATATAATATACATTATATATTTAATATATATTATTTAATATTATAAAATATACTATACATTTTCCCACATTAGGTCTGACATGTAAGATTGTACCCTTAATATGACAAGCTTGCTTAATTCTTGCAAATCCAAAATTGTACAATTCAGATAAGTTTGGTCATAAGCATATTTTTTAGGTAGAGAGATTTTTCCTGCAACCCTAGATGAATGTCATTCTCCCCTTAGAACCCATTAGACCAATTCTACGATATATTAATGACTCCTTACAATACCCATTACTAATTAATGTATCCCAAGAGTCCTAAGATACATTAATGTTTGTTAAGGGGTCCTAAAGGGTCGTAAGTGGTGCCGGGATACACAAGGACCACTTATGACCCCTTACAATCCTCGTTATCCATTAATGTATCCTAGGTGTCCCTAGGATACATTAATATATGGTAAGGGGTTGTAAGGGGAAGTAAGGGCTCTCTCTCTCTCTCTCTCTCTCTCTCTCTCTCTCTCTCTCTTAAGTGGGTCCTAAGGGGTCATGAGAGGTCCAAAGGGGTCATAAGGTGTTTTAAGGCATCCAAGGATTCATTAGTGTATCCTACTACTGTATAAGACCCCTTATGACCTCTTAGTACCCCTTATCAAACATTAATGTGTGGTAAGGGGTCCTGGGGGATCATAAGGGGTCATAAAGAGGCTTAAGGGGTTCTATGATATAAAAATGTATCCTAGGATGCCTTATGAACCCTTAGAAACCCTTATTATATATTGATGTATGGTAAGGGGTCCTAAGGGGTCATTAGGGGTCATAAGGGGTCCTATAATATATTATTGTATGCTAGGACCCCATATGATGCCTTATGATTCCTTATGGCCCCCCTAGGACCCCCTACCATACATAAAAGTATGGTAAGGGGTCCTAAGGGTTTGCAAGGAGTCATAAGGGATCTTAAGGGGTCCTAGTAGACATTAATGTATCCTAGGGCCCCTTAGAACCTCTCTCTCTCTCTCTCTCTCTCTCTCTCTCTCTCTCTCTCTCTCCAAAGGGGGTCCTAAAGGGNAGACCCTCTCTCTCTCTCTCTCTCTCTCTCTCTCTCTCTCTCTCTCTCTCCAAAGGGGGTCCTAAAGGGTACTAAGGAGTCATAAGAAGTCATAAGGGGTCATAAGGTGTCTTAAGGCATCCTAGGATACATTAATGTATCCTACAACCCTAGAAGACCCCTTCTGACCGCTTACCATATATTAATGTATGGTAAGGGGTCCTAACGGATCATAAGAGGTCACAAGGGGACTTAAGGGATCCTGGGATACATTAATATATCCTAGGATGCCTTAACAACCCTTAGGACCCTTTAAGACCCCTTAGGACCCCTCCTGGGATATATTAATGTATCCTAGAACCCCTTAAGCCCCCTTAATGGTAAGGGGTCATAAGGGGTCCTAGCATACATTAATGTACTCTAAGACCCCTTAATACTCGTTATGGCCTCTTACCATACATTAATTTATGGTAAGCGGTTGTAAGGGGTCGTAAGGGGTATTAAGGAGTCCTAAAATACATTAATGTATGTCAGGACCCCTTATGATCCCTTACGAACCCTTAGGATGCCTTCCCATACATTAAGGGGTCATAAGGGGTCCTAGAATATATCTGTATAGTCAGAAAATGGAAGCACTTCCATTGTAGACTGGTTTAGCCTTTCGAGTAAGTGGTTTGAGGTCATGTCAAGTGCCTTGAATGGGTCTCTGACTTGGATCTGGCTTTTTCCCCTATTTTGTCCCATTTCCCACTTTTCCATCCTATTTTTGACACCCTAAACTAGAAACTGAGAATTTTGACCTCAGGGTCAAAATCGACCTTTCTGGGTTAAGGTCGACCTCACCCTTGACCTAGGTCAAGGTTGACCTCGACCTTGACCTAGGTCACAATCGACCTTTTTCTAAATTTTAGTCTAGATTCTAGATTTCCAAGATTTCTAGATCTCGGGCTTCGAAAAAGTTTAATTCCCACTTTTGAGTTGGTTGTTTCGGTCTTTGAAGGAACGATTCTTAAATTATATTTAATATAGGTCCACTTCTAAGGTTATAGGTCTAATGAGAATTTAATTCTCCTATGTAGGCCTCTCTAGAAGATTGTGCCCTAGATTTGTATGTTGGAATAGTTCCAAGGGATAACTGAGAGGTGGGGGGTGAATCAGTTATCAGCTAGTTTAATTCTTTTTCTCCAATCAAGTACAAAATGTAATTAAGCATATGCACAATAAGATAACACAGAATACAACACCACAATTTGATTATGGGGAAACCAAAATAGGTGAAAACCCCGGTGGGAATTAGCATCCACAAAGAACTATACTTGAGTATAATAATCCCTATTCGAAGATATTACAACCCTATTAGGAGTTGAGCTTTACAATGCAATAAGTATAGTGACCTGGTTAAGGGTATGACCCTATTAGGAGTCTTTTACAAATAACCCTATTAGGGGTGAGGACTCACTGTCCAAAAGCTCGCTGCTAAAATGATGAAGGCTACCACCTTCAGTAAAACATATATACACTATATCTGATAATGAACTGTTTGAGTAGACCTGCTAGCTTGATCAGTTCCAATGTATTGTATTCTTTCACTGCTTCTTCACATAGATCTTTGGCTGATGAATGAAATGGCTAACTATCCAAAAACAATCAGTGTTCTGTTCTATTCTTGTTTTATCTCTTTTCTTATCATTCACACTTAGCATTTACAAAATGAACTGCTATATGTATCTTCTCCAAAAGATATGATCTTTTTCAGCTTCAAGAATCCCTTCAATGCTTCTCTTGTTGGCCAAACCAAGCACGCAACATAATTAGAACCATGCAACTCAAAATGAATAGACGCACTGCTTCACATAGTCGGCTCCACCAAAATTACCCAAACGTCATGCTTTGAATGAAACATGATTAGCGCCTTTGGATAATTATCTTTTACTCATAACTAAACATGAATCTGTACATGCATATCCCATAGATAGATGCAACTGAATAATCAATGAGATTACTATCTGCTTCCTGAAAATAGTCTTCTGAAACTGTGTCTGGTAAAGAGAGTAACATAACTCAACTGTAGCTGAACATCTGAGTCTACATGTATGTACATGGTATAGTGGCTATGTCTGAAACATAAAAACAATTGTGCAAGGCTTCTACATAACCATACTGAAAAAGTGAATACAGTTCACTGCTATATACTATATGTTGTCATCAATGAAAAACATACAATCAACTATTTGCACGAAGGAAAATCTCCAACAATCTCCCCCTTTGACATTGATGGCAACATATGATTAAAAAAGCCATCAATCCAAAAGTGTCTTCTTTCTTTTTACAATCTTCTCAATATTCTCATCAAAGGTTCCTCTACACTGCTGCAGCTCCTCTGATTGTGTTTTTATTTTCATGACTATATACTCCCCCAGAGTATATGCTCCCCCTTACCATATACTCCCCTTTGACATAAATGGCAAAGGATGCCAAATACAAATAAGCATAGGTACAACTCCAGAAGTAGAGTAGTCAACCACTCATCAATCACCAAGGACTGATGCATTTACTGTGAGTTCTAATCAAAATTAGGAAAGGGAATTACTCCCAGCTTCTTCTTGAGATACTCAAAGGTATCTTTTGATAGAGGTTTCATGAATATGTCTGCCAACTGATCTTTGGTGCTCACATAATCCAACTTCACTTCTCCTTCTGCAACTTTTTCTCTTAGAAAGTGATACTTTATTTCTATGTGTTTTGTCTTTGTGTGCATCACTAGGTTATTTGACATATTAATAGTGCTGGTGTTATCAAAATGGATAACAGTGGGATAAGCAATCCAAATTCCAAAGTCTTTAATCATCTGTTTGATCCATACCATTGTTGAGCAATTCAATGCGGCTGCTACATGCTCAGCTTCTGCTGTTGACTGAGAAATATAGTTTTGCTTCTTACTTGTCCAAGTAACCAACCTATCTCCAAGAAATACTGCTCCTCCTAAAGTGCTCTTTCTTTCATCAACGCAACCTGCCTAATCTGCATCTGCACACACATGAAGTTCTACATTTTCTGAGTTAGGATACCATAAACCATAGTCTATAGTTCCCTTTAGATATCTGAATATTCTTTTTATTGCCATTAGGTGATTATGTTTGGGTTCAGTTCCAAATATCCCAACAATGCCAATTGCATTAGATATATCTAGTCTAGATTGAGTGAGATATATGAGTTTTCCAATCATGGACTTGTAAAGTGTTTTGTCAACTTCTATGGAGTCATCATTTTTAGAAAGCTTCCTCCCTATTATCATAGGGATGCTTATTGGCTTGCAATCTTCCATCTTAAATGTCTTCAATATCTCCTTTACATATTTAGACTGATTTATAAATATACCTTTGTCTATTTGATTTACATTTAATCCCAAAAAGTACTTTATAGGTCCAATCATGCTCAATTTCAAATCACTCTGCATTTCTTTTGCAAATTCTACACTAAGCTTGTCATTACCTCCAAAAATAATGTCATCAACAAAGATAGAAACAAGTAGCAATCCTTCAGGTGTCTCTCTCATAAATAAGTTGCAATCTGTTGCTCCCTTTTTGAATCCAATCTTTGTTAAGTAGCCATCAAGTCTCTCATACCATGCTCTTGGGGCCTATTTAAGTCCATAGATGACTTTCTTTAGTTTGCATACCATGTCTGGATTGTCTGAAAGTTTGCATCATTCAGGTTATTCTATGTAGACTTCTTCCTTCAAGTCACCATTAAGAAAGGCTGACTTGACATCCATCTGATATACTTTGAATTTTTTGAATGTTGCATAAGATAAAAACAACTTTATAGCTTCCAAACTACTCACAGGGGAAAATGTATCAGAGTAGTCAATTCCTTCTCTTTGCGCATATCCTTTACATACCAATCTTGCTTTGTTTCTAATCACTGTCCCATCTTCATTCATTTTGTTTCTAAATATCCACTTAGTTCCAATCACGTTCTTGTGACAAGGTCTGGGTACTAATTCACATGTGTCATTCTTGATTATTTGATCCAATTCTTCTTGCATTGCATTTTTCCAATCTGAATCATTACAAGCATCTTCAACACTAAAGGGTTTATTCTATGAAAGTAAACATACCTCTTCATCCATGGTTGAACCTTTTTCTCTGGATCTTGTCAAAACTTTACTACTCTGATCTCCAATGATATCTTCTTTAGAATGGTATCTAGATGTATATTTTGAGATTTTAGGTGTGACACTCTCATCTGTAATATGTGATTCTTCTTGGTTTGGTCCAGGGTTATTGCATGATACATTAATATAGTCAAACATTTGTTCAATAACTATATCTTTATTGATTGGTCTAGGTTCATCTTGAATCATAGGTGCATATTCATAATATCTCTCTTGAATCATGAACTTCTCATCAATCTTCGCATGTGCACTCTCAATAATTTTCTTTAACCTTAAATTGAAACATCTGTAAGCTTTTCTCTTAGTAGAGTAACCAAGAAAAATACCTTCACCACTTCTAGTATCAAATCTACCAACACCATCATCTCTCTTGATGTAGCACTTGCTTCCAAAGATTATGAAGTACTTTACTGTAGGAACATTACCAAACCAAAGTTCATAAGGTGTTTTGTCTGTGCCTGGTCTTAGTTGAATTCTGTTGATAGTATAGACTGTTGTATTGACTGCATCTCTCCAATAGGTGTGCTCAACTTTTCCTTCAATCATGATAGTGCATGCTGTGTCAAGTATTATCCTGTTTCTCCTTTCTGCAATTCCATTTTATTGAGGGGTTCTGGGTGCACTTAGTTGTCTTTTGATCTCATGTTCTTCACAGTACTCAAGAAACTTATCAGAAGTGAATTATCCTCCTCTATCAGATCTTAGACATTTTATCTTTAATCCAAATTCATTTTCAACTTTAGCTTTGAATATTTTAAAATTCTCAAAAGCTTCTGATTTCACTTTCAACAACACAACCCACATCATCCTGGAGAAATCATCAACAAAAAAAATTAAATACCTTTCACCATAATATGATCTTGTTTGAGTAGGTCCACATAAGTCTGTATGTATTAGATCTAATTTGTTCTCTGTCAAATTCTATTTGCTTCTGAATGAAGTCCTCATATGCTTTCCCATCACACATTCCCTACACACGTTATCAATTGGTCTTGCAATACTGGGAAGGTCTCTTACGGCCTTTACATTTCTTATCTTCACTATGTTGTCAAAATTGATGTGACAAAGTCTTTTGTGCCATAGCCAACTGTCATCTACTTTAGCAACAAAACAACTTACTTTGGAGTTAAGCTGAAAAACATTACCTTTGGTCTTTGAGCCTGATGCAATCATGTCTCCTTCTTTGTTGTTAATAATGCATCTATTATTTTTGAATTCCAACTTATATCCTTTATCTAACAATTTTACAACACTTAGTAGGTTATCATGCAAACCATCAACATACAAAACATCATCTGTTTTGTTCTTTCCATCTAGTGTGATAGATCTTGTACCAATGATAGGTTTGGGAGTGTTATCTCCAAATCTAATCATGCCACCTTTGTACTTGTATAGATGTACAAATCTATCTTTGTCTCCTGTCATGTGATGTGAACATCCGTTGTCTATGATCCAGTCTGTTCTGATGTCAGCTTGTGAAACTAAGACCAATTCTTGTGCTTTCTTTTCATCTTCAATTTCTATTGTTTCAATCATTTTTCCATTATCTTTAATTGCAACGAATCCAATTTCATCTTCCCCTGAATCATCATCAGTTATGCCTTCTTCAGCATGGTAGCATTCCTTAGTGTATTTGGGTTTGTAATCTGATTTGTACTTCTTGACTCTTGTAGGACACTTGGATGCAAAGTGACCAACTTTGTTGCATGAAAAACATTTGAATGGTAGTTTTCCTTCATATTTTCTTTTATCTTTCCTTTCCTTCTTAGCAATCACAACAATGATTTCTTCTAGTTCTGTATCAAATTCTTCTTTCTCATTATTGCTATAGATACTCAAGGATTTGTTACCATGGACTGGGGCTTTGAAGGTTGTTTCCATTTTAGGTTTTGTCTTCATTCTTGATATCTCAAATGCAATTATTTTGCTGATCAAGGTTTCTCTTTTGAAGTCCTTTGAGCATTGCATGGTTTCATCCAAGATGTTTATCTTACTTTCATAATCTACTGTTAATGTAGTCATTAGTTTGTCCATTATGTCATCCTCTGAAATTTCTCCACCATTGTTCCTGATTCTTGAGACTGCTTCATTAATCGTCTGATTGTAAGCTTTGATGTTTTCTTCAGGTAGCATCTCTAAATTGTTGCATCTTTTCTTCCAAGTCTTTCTGCGCACATTCTTGGCTTGGATGTCTCCTTCAAACATGTCTTCTAGGTATTTCCAAATTTAATATGCTTTGTCTGCCTTCTTGATCTCTGAAAATTCACTGTCAGATAGGGCACTAATTAGGGCTTCTTTTGCAATTGCATTTTGCGTGAATACTTCCTTTTTTTTATTTGTAGAATCTTCTTCTGCAAGGTCTTTCAAGGTGGGAACATCAATTGCATGAGTAGCAATCTCATAGATATCAAAACCAATGCACTGAAGATGTGCTATCATTTTGTTCTTCTAGTCAAGATAATTCTCTCCATCAAACTTAGGACTCTCTTTCCTAAAGTATGCCATTTGATCTACCTTAAGCTGTTAGGCTTTCTCTCCAAGGCACTTCACTCTGATACCAATTGTTGGAATAGTCCCAAGGGATAGCTGAGGGGGGGAGATAAATCAGTTATCAGCTAGTTTAATTCTTTTTCTCCAATTAAGTACAAAATGTAACTAAGCATATGCACAATAAGATAACATGGAATACAACACCACAATAAACGGGGAAACCAAAGTAGGTAAAATCCCCAGTGGGAATTAGCACCCACAAAGAACTGTACTTGAGTATAATAATCCCTATTAGAAGATCTTACAACCCTATTAGGAGTTGATCTTTACAATGCAATAAGTACAGTGACCTGGTTAAGGGTCTGACCCTATTAGAAGTCTTTTACAAATAACCCTGTTAGGGGTGAGGACTCACTGTCCAAAAGATCACTGCTAAAATGATGAAGGCTACAACCTTCAATAAAGCAGATATACACTATATCTGATAATGAACTGTTTGAGTAGACCTGCTGTTTTGATTAGTTACAATGTATTGTATGCTTCCACTACTTCTTCACATATATCTTTGACTGATGAATGAAATGGCTAACTGTCCCAAAACAATCAACATTACATTCTGTTCTTGTTCTATCTCTTTTCTTATCATTCACACTTAGCATTTACAAAATGAACTACTATATGTATCTTCTCCAAAAGATATGATCTTTTTCAGCTTTAAGAATCCCTTCAACGCTTCTTTTGTCATCCAAACCAAGCATGCAACATAATTAAAACTGCACAACTCAAAATGAATAGACGCACCGCTTCACATAGTCGGCTCTACCAAAATTACCCAAACATCATGCTTCGGATGAAACATGATTAGCACCTTTGGATAATTATCTTTTACTCATAACTAAACATGAATCTGTACACACATATCCCATAGATAGACACAACTGAATAATCAATGAGATTACTGTTGGCTTCCTGAAAATAGTCTTCTAAAATTGTGTCTGTTAAACAGAGTAACATAACTCAACTGTAGCTGAACATCTGAGTCTGTGTGTATGTACATGGTATAGTGGCTATGTCTGAAACATAAAAACAACCACGCAAGGCTTCTACATAACCATATTGAAAAGTGAATATAGTTCACTACTGTATACTATATATTGTCATCAATGACAAACATACAATCAACTATTTTCATGAAGGAAAATCTCCAACATTGTATATAAGGAAGCTTTCTCCTCTCATTTTCTCTAAGACTAACCATCATCAAGCATAATCACAAGTGCTCAAGACTTGATAACCATAAACTAAGTAAAAGCTAAGGAGCAAGATTTTAAGCAAGCATCTATTCTCAAGCATTCAAGAATTCAAGCATCAAATTCATCAAGGAGATCCATTGGTATCCATTGAAGGATTCAAAGCTCTATGGAGCTCTCTTGTTGAATATTTCTCCATCCACATTCCTCCAAGCTTCTTCCTATTCCAAGATCCATTCAAGATTGGTGTTGAAGATCTACATGTAATTGATTTGAGGCATCCTACATTCTACATTCTACATTCTACATCTATTTGGTGCATACATACTTGTGGATCCAAGGATTCAAATCCACCACAAGGGCTTCTATACAAGCGAGGTGAATTTTTTTATTTACTTTGTTTACTAATGCAATTTCAATTTTGATTATAAGGTTAATTCCAAAACTGGGGTTTGACCAAGGCAAACCCGTCCCCCAGCAAACAAACCAATTTTCTTGTAGGTACAGGTTCAGAACAACAGATCGAAGTGTAGATTCAGATACCCTTTTTGGAAAACTTTCAGGATCCAAAAACAAAATTTTAGTTTGAGACTTTTTAGGTTGATTCTGCCCTAGGTCACAATTAGAAATTTTGGGTCAAGGTCGACATTGACTTGAGGGTACAAATCAGAACTATGTCAGAACAGAAAACAATTTATGGGTTTTGTAGATCTCACAGTTTCAGTTCAAGACCACAAAAATCAATAGTTTCTAAGACCGTCTGATAGGGTTTTCAACATGTTCTTTTTCAGAGGTAAGTATTTTATTCCATTTTACTTTGCAATCATTTCTAGATTTACACCCCTTCTTAATTACAAATAAATGTAAGATGATTAATGGAGGCATATGGTATCTTTTATGTGCAAATCTCTATTGCTCCTTACCCTATCTCTATTTTCTTCCTTACATTTTGGTGAACCCACGATAGACAACTATTTCTTTTTGGTGTTAGATTTGCATCTTATGTTAGATCTTACATGCATTTAAAAGTGGATTTATTTTATGCTCTTGCATGTATATGTCAAAAATAAATTTTAAAAAAAAAATTTCTTTAAAAATACAAAAAAATTTACATTTTTCATCATACATTTCATTTGAATGCATTTGGATATATCTAGATCTATTTTCTATGCATTTCTTTATTCGTTATTATGTTGCCGAAGTTGTTTCAAGTATTTTCCATACCTTTTATAATGTTCTTTATTGAGAGGGATGATAATCCTCCTATTTGGGATGAACCTTTGGATTTGGATGTTGATTACTTTCTTCCTCATGAAGCCATTATGGATGATTCTACTTTTTGCGATGAACCCTTGGATAAAGACATTTATTTATCCCCTCCTTGTGAAGATGCTTTGATACAAGAGGGTGATTTATTAATAGATGACATATTCATACATGATGGTGACTCTTTTTCTAAAACACACTCCCCTTATGTAGACATTTTAGAGAAAGAAGAAAACATTATAGATGTTTTACCTCCATTTGGGATTCCTTCTAGTGATGAGGCATTAGCAAAGAATGATATGAATTCCCTTAATACTCTCCCTTTTAGTGATGATCTTATGGAGAATCAAGATCCTACCTCATCTCCTCCTAGGATGTATTCATTGATTCCTTCTTGTGAACCTATTTGTAGTATTGAGATAACTAACATGGTTTACCCAAAACCCTTGTTGAATATCAAAGGTTGTCCTTGCATTACTATCAAAGGTAAACCTATGAAATCTTTAGAGTCTTTCAATGATCAAGATTCGATAGCTCACACCTATCATACAAGGAATAACCCTCAACCTAATCTGGAGGTTCCTACTTATTTACCACCTTCTCAACCCATTCTTCCTCCTCCACCCTATCTTCTTAGAATGGAGTATGATATGATAAACCAATTGTGCAATACCCCTGCCAAGATCTCTTTATGGGAGCTTCTTCAAACTTCACCTACCTACCATGAAGCCTTCAAAAAATCTCTAGCAACTCTTTCCACTCCACCTCCTAACCAAGAGAACATCAATGCCTTCTTACAATGCATGCATGTTACGACGGGTCCTCCTGACATTGTATTTACTCAAAAGGATTTACCTTCTAAAGAAGTTCAGAAGCAATATGATGTCCTTATGGTTGTGTTACTATCAATAAGAGTATCATTTGTAGGACCTTGATTGATAATGGATATGAGCTTAATATTTGTAGCATGGACATGCTTAAAGCGATTAAAGTCGATCTTTCAACTATTCAACCTGATAATAATCCTATACACGGCTTTGATAACATTGATAAGAATACTTTGGGAATCATTACCTTATCTATCAAAGTAGGTCCAGTCATCCTGAATACTCATTTTCATGTTATGCCTGGACCTCTTAATTATACCTTACTTTTGGGTAGACCTTGGTTGCATGAGATGCATGTTGTTCCTTCTACCCTTCATCATAAAGTCAAGTTTATTCACAACAACATGGTGTATACACTTCATGCGGATGATGCACCAAATCCTTGTTTGAATATTCAAACCCACAATACTCCTATTCCTAATAGTAACCCTTCTTCCTCTAATGCTCTTCCTGGATATGATTGGGGAACCTTGGATTTTAATTCTCCCTTTATTGGAGAGTATAAGGTTTCTAATCTTGATTTTATGAAGCCACAAAGAGAGTTTGAACAATGAGATTTTGCTTGTACTTCTAATTCCCTTCGTAATAAATTTGTCGCTGCTTCTACCCACTATGAATCTATCAAACCTACTAATAATGACATAGTGACTACTAAAGTTCCATTGACTCCTTCTAATATGGCTTCTTGTTATGGTCCTAGTTATCATTTACTGGTTAAACAAGGATTCCATGGTCAAGGATGTGGTAAGCATAAACATGGAATTCAAATGCCCTTACAGAATGGGGGGCATGAGAATTATTATGGATTGGGATTTAATCATCAACAAAACATCAATGTTACCAACATCTCAAATAACATTTCAAAACATGATGACCCTATTGTTGCCCCACTTTTCATCCTATACTCATGCTGTCAAAGTGGACGATTTTGAAGTCACAGTCAGGTCTAGTCTTGTTTGAGTCTAGGTCTAGGTCTTCCTTAGGTAGGAAATTCTTTCCGGGTTTCCCTGCCACTGCCTTTCCCTCTTTAAGCCGGATGGGTTATCTGAAAGTCTTTTCATTTTGGGTAGGTTATAGATCCCAACCTAGAAAGGATAATGTGCTCCTATTGATGATCTTTTTCAAGCAGGAGAATGATTGGGAATCATAATTTCCAGGCATTCATAAGAAATCAGAGAAGACTATTCATGAGGATGATGCAGTGACAGAGCTGTGATTGCAGATGTGAAGAGTTATGCTTGATATCCTTCAATTGGCATTGGATCTAAGCATGGTGATTGACAGGCTGAACAGAATGGGCAATGTGATATAATTGCATAACTATAGCAGAGACTTGAGAAGAAATCAGAAAAGGTGATATGCCACAATGAATATGCAGTTGAAACCAGTGTTTTTCTGGTTTGTATTCTGCTCTTTCGAGTGCGATAACACATAATATATATGTATTCAATACATTTTCCACAGTCTATAAAAGTTGACGATTTTCAATATCTGAAGGTATAGATTGATTCTATGGTGTCTTACGACCACAACAGTGAAAACCGCATGAGATTTGGAGTTGAAATGAGAAATTTATGGCGCAGCGGGATTTTTCATTCTGGCTACTCCATGGCAGAAAATTGAGTTTTAAATACTCCGTGGCGGTTTTCTACCTTATCAAGTGATTTTCCAAAAAGGGCAGAGCTTTACTCCATTGCGGAGATCGCCCTCTTCAAGTAGATTTCTGCAAGCCTACATAAGTCATCATCGAGCTTTAAGGAACCTTTTATTATTATTTAAGTGTTTCATATCGCATGTGCTTTAAGTTAAAAAAAAGACTCATGCAATAAAATTTGACTTGCGGAAATACATTTAGAGCCTACTCCATTACGGAGATCGCACTCTTCAGGTAGATTTCCGAAAAGCTAACTACTCCAAAGCCTTTTGCGCACCTGTTTTCCCAAAACCTGCCGCCATATAATTTGCAGATTTTGATCCCTTTTTTTCTTCTGATCATATGGGTCAGTTCAAAATAGCTCAAAGTACATCTTTCCTTCAGGAATCATGGCTCGAAAATGTATACAATTTTAAAGGTGAAGAGATGAAGTTGCGAGTTTTTTTTACAAGCGAGAATTCACGTTTTGCGTACTCCAGAGACATGCCAGCTATGATATTTGAAGTTTGTAACAGTTTGAAAAGAGCAATGTCTCTCATTATATCAAAGCATAGATCGAATCTTCATGTCTTCATGATCTTAGTACATCAAACAACTCTCACGTATGTTACATTTCTGGCTTTCGAACATATGATAAACTTCACTATTGTACCGTGTTGCTAGTCTTGATCAGGGAATCAGGTGCTCAATATATGGATCGAGGAATAGTTTTACTAAGTCATGAACAACCTGTTGATGAGTTAAGATGGCCGAAAAGTGGAATTGATTCCCATTTCAATAATAAGCGTATGTATAATGACTACAATCGGGTGTGGACAGGCAGAAATTGAAGACCTTTTTGTATGTATAGTAGAGTCGAATGCATACTCATTCCATGTATTTTCCACAGTTCATAAAAGTTGATAGTTTTCACTTTTTGAAGGCATAGATCGATTCTTTGATGTCATACAATCATATTGATGAAAACTGCATCCAATTTGGTGTTGAAATAAAGAAGGTACAGCCTGGCGGGATTTTAAGTTTCAGCTTCTCCATAGCGGGATTCTACCTAAGAAGGTAATTTTCTGCAAAGGGCAAAAGTTTACCTTGTACAGAATTCTACCTCGGAAAGTGATTTTCCGCAAAGAGTGAATTTTGCCTTATGCAGGTTTTTCCCCTCTTTGGTGATTTTCCGCAAGTTTAATTGTAGTAAGGTGGGCCTGATGTATTAAAGAGAATATTATATCAAGGAGAACCACTTTTTGAATTTTTCGCAAGGAAGCGGAAAATGACCTCTCTTGTTCATTTTCCACCGAGGAGAAGCTCATTTTTCATTTTCTGCTGAGGAGAAGCTCATTTTCCATTTTTTGCCGAATAAGCTATAATGCCAGTTGTGGATCATGTTAACTGTTGCTTGCATGTTGGCTAAGTTTGAACATGAGTAGCTATTTGACCCCGAAGCCCAATGGATTTGACTCGATAGATGTCATTAAAAGAAGATGAAAGATTCAAATTGAAGTGTCACAGTGATGATGTCTTTTCTTATTCCCATGTCAGCGATTGGCTTTTCAAATTCTATCATCGAGATGTTTTCTCTTTATGCCCTATCTTTTTGTATTCTGGAAGTCGAATCATTTCCAATAAGCATTGTATGTAAACTCTATAAATACTGTGAAAGAAATCAATGCAAAGGTCGGCAAAATTTCTGGTGTGAAGCTGATTGTAGAGATAATCAAGTTTAGGGCCATTATTTTACTGTCCATCTGTATGTGATGTTGTTTCATCATGTTGAGTTGACAATAGTGAGTGAACAGAGTTTTACTTCATTATTTTCAGTTTGACCAATCGGTAAAATAATCAGAGAATTATAACTGGTTGTGAGATTGCATCACCATACTTCATTTCATACTTCA
>MU227694.1:31236-46999 GCA_018584345.1 Thuja plicata
TAGATTTCCGCAAGCCTACATAAGTCATCATCGAGCTTTAAGGAACCTTTTATTATTATTTAAGTGTTTCATATCGCATGTGCTTTAAGTTAAAAAAAGACTCATGCAATTAAATTTGACTTGCGGAAATACGTTTAGAGCCTACTCCATTGTGGAGATCGCACTCTTTAGGTAGATTTCTGAAAAGCTAACTACTCCAAAGCCTTTTACGCACCTGTTTTCCCAAAACCCGCCGCCATATATTGTGCAGATTTTGATCCCTTTTTTGCTTCTGATCATATGGGTCAGTTCGTAATAGCTCAAAGTACATCTTTCCTTCAGGAATCATGGCTCGAAAATGTATACAATTTTAAAGGTGAAGAGATGAAGTTGCGAGTTTTTTTTATAAGCGGGAATTCACGTTTTGCGTACTCTAGAGACATGCCAGCTATGATATTTGAAGTTTGTAACAGTTTGAAAAGAGAAATGTCTCTCATTATACCAAAGCATAGATCGAAGCTTCATGTCTTTATGATCTCAGTACATCAAACAACTCTTACATATGTTACATTTCTGGCTTTCGAACATATGACAAACTTCACTATAGTACCGTGTTGCTGGTCTTGATCAAGGAATCAGGTGCTCAATATATGGATCGAGGAACAGTTTTACTAAGTCATGAATAGCCTGTTGATGAGTTAAGATGGCCGAAAAATGGAATTGATTCCCATTTCAATAATAAGCATATGTATAATGACTACAATCGGGTGTGGACAGGCAGAAATTGAAGACCTTTTTGTATGTATAGTAGAGTCAAATGCATACTCATTCCATGTATTTTCCACAGTTCATAAAAGTTGATAGTTTTCACTTTTTGAAGGCATAGATCGATTCTTTGATGTCATATGATCATATTGATGAAAACTGCATCCAATTTGGTGTTGAAATAAAGAAGGTACAGCCTGGTGGGATTTTAAGTTTTAGCTTCTCCGTAGCGGGATTCTACCTGAAAAGGTAATTTTCCGCAAAGGGAAAAAATTTACCTTGTACGGAATTCTACCTTGGGAAGTGATTTTCCGCAAAGAGTGAATTTTGCCTTATGCAGGTTTCGCCCCTCTTTGGTGATTTTCCGCAAGTTTAATTGTAGTAAGGTTGGCCCGATGTATTAAAGAGAATATTATATCAAGGAGAACCACTTTTTTAATTTTCCGCAACGAAGTGGAAAATGACCTCTCTTGTTCATTTTCCACCGAGGAGAAGCTCATTTTTCATTTTTTGCCGAGGAGAAGCTCATTTTCCATTTTCCGCCGAATAAGCTATAATGCCAGTTGTGGATCATGTTAACTGTTGTTTGCATGTTGGCTAAGGTTGAACATGAGTAGCTATTTGACCCCGAAGCCCAATGGATTTGACTCGACAGATGTCATTAAAAGAAGATGAAAGATTCAAAGTGAAGTGTCACAGTGATGATGTCTTTTCTTATTCCCATGTCAGCGATTGGCTTTTCAAATTCTATCATCGAGATGTTTTCTCATTATGCCCTATCTTTTTGTATTCTGGAAGTCGAATCATTTCTTGTAAGCATTGTATGTAAACTCTATAAATACTATGAAAGAAATCAATGCAAAGGTCGGCAAAATTTTTGGTGTGAAGCTGATTGCAGAGACAATCAAGTTTAGGGCCAATATTTTATTGTCCATCTGTATGTGATGTTGTTTCATCATGTTGAGTTGACAATAGTGAGTGAACAGAGTTTTACTTCATTATTTTCAGTTTGACCAATTGGTAAAATAATCAGAGAATTATAACTAGTTGTGAGATTGCATCACCATACTTCATTTCATACTTCATTTGCATTGCATACTTCCTGTGCATAATCATATTTTCATAATCTTCATTTTCATACTGTTATGTTGTGGGAGTCATAAGATTTTGAAGACCATAAACATAACATCTCTGCATTTAAATCCTGCCTGAGATTTCACTTGCCTGGGTGGAACTCGGTTTCCTCTACTGTTCCTTGGTTAAGAACATATTTGTAGTAGAGATTAGAATTGAGACAAAATTCATCGAATATCATTCACATAGGGAGCTATACCTTAATTCAGAGGGAAACTAGATATTATCAAAAACGGTTTCCCAACTATTGTGTAAAGTTGTTCTTCATTACAAATTGGGCAAACTAAAAGAGGATAAGAAGAAGGACAATCTGTTTACCAACACCTATGAAGGAATTTGACCAAGAAGTTCTTTTTCCTAAACTCCTTCATGCTAAGATGATTACTAGACCTAAATGCAAAAAGAAACATAGTCCACACTTGAAGACTCTTCATTTTTGTTTATATCATAGATTTCACGATAAATCTACTAATGAATGTCATGCTTTACATTATAAGATTAGGCAGCTCATTGATAGTAAAGTTATTTCCATATCATGTGGCAATGAGCTTTATTTCAATCTTGTTTTGTCTAAATAACATTTATGTTCCTATTATGGAGCTCCACCTTATTTAAACAATGTTAGCCTAATCCTTGGGGGCTTGTCGTCTTGCATAATGTTGTGAGAGATATAATAGATCCCCTTTCATCCTTGTTCCTATGCTTGGGGGGCAAGGATGCCATCCCCTTCTTTTCTGTCTTTCTGGGATCCGCTTTTCCCTTGATTAAACAGTATCTATCTATTATGTGATATCCATCATACATGAAAATTTTGGTTAGCATTGAGGATCTACATCCGTGATTATAACCTATTTTGTTGTTTGATATTGGGTTTCCATGGTTGATAAATATCTCACCTTGTAAACTGAATCATGTGTTATCCCTCGCAAGGGTTACTTTTTCACTTCTTGAGTGATAGCTCTTTGCATTCGTCCCTTCCATGGCCTTATAGGAGCTATGACCTTCTTGGCTTGGACCAGGTTTTGTCTATGGATATTTTCTTGTTGTTGAAGAAGGCTTTATCCTTGTTCTTTTCTTTCATTAACATGTCAAAATAGTATGTTTTTTGTTATCTTAAGGAGGGGGCATATATACGACCTCCCTTATTCTATATTATTGCATTTTTCTAACCTTTTGTTTTGCACCATGCTAAATCCTCTAAAGGTAATGCACATAAGTTTCTAAATCCTAAAGAGATACATATTCAATTACAATTCAATATGCTAAATCCTTGGAAGGTAACGCACATAAGTTGCTAAATCCTGAAGAGATACACATTTTACAAATGTATTCCATGGTGATATAAGGATATGGATCCATGGGTACTTCATAAAATCCATTAGAAGATGGACTACATACATGCAAAAAGCCACCAGATGGACTTAAGTTCTTTCTTGGTGGGCCATCCTATCCTTTTTGTGGTTCACAGTGGGATACACACATCTTACTGGGCAAGGTAATCACACCCTCTCTCTTTTTCTCTCTTAACTGGCGATGTCTCTCTTATCGTGATCTTAGGGTTGGCAAAGACTTAAGTCCCTTAGGGCCTGAGGATTCCTTTGTCCCTTTGGATTTTAATAAGATTATCTGTTCTTCATGATCTCCTTTACCAAGAGTTTGTATTGAGTCCA
Organism: Thuja plicata; assembly: GCA_018584345.1. NCBI lineage: Eukaryota > Viridiplantae > Streptophyta > Pinopsida > Cupressales > Cupressaceae > Thuja > Thuja plicata. The sequence continues at coordinate 34,785 of MU227694.1, forward strand.
TACTCTTGCTAAAGTGGGGGCTAACTGTATAGTCAAAAAATGGAAGCACTTCCATTATAGACTCATTTAGCCTTCTGAGTAAGTGGTTTGGGGTCATTTCAAGTGCCTTGAATGGGTCTTTGACTTGGATCTATCTTTTTCCCCTATTCTGCCCCATTTCCCACTTTTCCAGCCTATTTCTGACACCCTAAACTAGAAATTGAGATTTTTGACCTCAGGGTCAAAATTGACCTTTCTAAGTCAAGGTTGACCTCAACCTTGACCTAGGTCAAGTTCAACATTGACATTGACCTAGGTCACAATCGACCTTTTTCTAAATTTTTGTCTAGATTCTAGATTTCCAGGATTTCTGGATCTTGGGCTTCGGAAAAGTTTAATTCCCACTTTCAAGTCGGCTGTTTCGGTCTTTGAAGCAATGATTCTTAAATTATATTTAATATAGGTCCACTTCTAAGGGTATAGGTCTAATGAGAATTTAATTCTCCTATGTAGGCCTCTCTAGAAGATTGTGTGCTAGATTTGTATATAAGGAAGCTTTCTCCTCTCATTTTCTCTAAGACTAACCATCATCAAGCATAATCACAAGTGTTCAAGACTTGATAACCATCAACTAAGTGAAATATAAGGAGAAATATTTAAAGAAAGCATCTATTCTCAAGCATTCAAGAATTCAAGCATCCAATTCATCAAGGAGATCCATTGGTATCCATTGAAGGATTCAAATCTCTATGGAGCTCTCTTGTTGAAGATTTCTCCATCCACCTTCTTCCAAGCTTCTTCCTATTCCAAGATCCATTCAAGATTGGTGTTGAAGATCTACATGCAATTGATTTGAAGCATCCTACATTCTACATTCTACTTTCTACATCCATTTGGTGCATACATACTTGTGGATCCAAGGATTCGAATCCACCACAAGGGCTTCTATATAAGCAAGGTGAATTTGTTTATTTACTTTGTTTACTTATACAATTTCAATTTTGATTATAAGGTTAATTCCAAAACTAGGGTTTGACCAAGACAAACCCGTCCCCCCAAGAAACAAACCATTTTTCTTGTAGGTATAGGTTAGAAACAACAAATCAGAGTGCAGATTTAGATACCCTTTTCGGTAAAATTTTAGGATCCAAAAATAAAATTTTAGTCTGAGACTTTTAGGTCGATTCTTCCCTAGGTCACAATTGGAAATTTTGGGTCAAGGTCGACATTGACTTGAGGGTAAAAATTGTAACTATGTCAGAATGAAAAATGATTTCTGGGTTTTGTAGATTTCTTAGTTTCAGTTCAAGTCCGCAAAAATCAATAATTTGTAAGAGTGTCTAACAAGGTTTTTAGCAAGTTCTTTTTCATAGGTAAGTATTTTATTCTATTTTACTTTGCGATCATTTCTAGATTTACACCCCTTCTCTATTAAAATTAAATGTTAGATGATTAATGGAGGCATAGGGTATCTTTTATGTGCAAATCTCTATTTCTCCTTACCTTATCTCTATTTTCTTCCTTACAATATCAATGTTTCCAAGGACCTCTCTCTCTCTCTCTCTCTCTCTCTCTCTCCTAAGAGGTACTAAGGATCATAAGGTTTCTTAAGATGTCCTAGGATACATTAATATATCCTATGATCCTATAAGACCCATTATGCCCCCTTACAACCACTTAAGACTCCTTACCATATATTAATATATTGTAAGGGGTCCTAAGGGATTGTAAGAGGTCATAAGGGGGCTTTGTTGGAATAGTCCCAAGGATAACTAAGAGTGGGGGGGGTTGAATCAGTTATCAGTTAATTTTAATTCTTTTCCCTTCCTTAAATATAATTTGATATAAAGTAAATGCACATTCAGATAACACAATAGTGTACTCAACAATTTTGGTTACAAGGAAACCAGATAGGTTAAAATCCCAATGGGAATTAGCACCCACAAATAACTGTACTAGTTTATAATGATCCTTGTTAGAAGATCTTACAACCCTGTTAGGAGTTGATCTTTACAATGCAAGAAGTATAGAGACCTGGTTAAATGTCGGACCCTGTTAGGAGTCTTTTACAAATAACCCTCTTAAGGGTGAGGACTCACTATCCAATAGCTCACTGCTAAGATGATGAAGGCTTCAACCTTCAGTAGAACAAATATACACTATATCTGGTGTTAGTGAACAGATTTGTCTTTCTACAAAAAATCCTTTTAAGTTCACTCTATCACCCTTAAAAGACAAACTATTTCTAACAGTTGGGTAAGTATCTTTTATGATCACTTCCCTCTAAATTTTATAACAGGTACAACTCCCTAATAAGATATTCAATGAAATGAAATAATGATTCAATCGGTTAGCTTTTGACCAGAAAGCTTATAAAGGCTGTAATATCATTCTTTGATGATATGCTTCTAAGTAAATATGAAGAAAATATAACCGAACAATGAGTAGGAAGGAAACATAGTTACTTCCACAATTGCATTTCATGAAAAATATAAATGACTTCTCGACCAAAGATAATTGAAAGTAGATAAAATCCAGAATTTAGATATTATGAACCAACAGACAAATATATAAAATAGGATAAACAATATGTCAACACAAGACACCTTGCTTTGGTTTGTAAACAACACAGATTCAATAACGTTCCTGTCATATATTTCAGAGATTAATACATAGATAATTGCCTTAAATCTATTCTGTTCATAACATTTAACAATCCAAACTGTAATTATCAAAATCTCTATCTATCAGTCAAAAGTTTTTTGAACCCTTAAAAAGTTTGAGCAGCTAGAATAAATAGTAGCAGAGCACCGAGAGGCCTCCTGAAAAACACGGCCTCTCAGGAAAATATTTAAATAACTAAACCACTAGAAAGAGGACACACGTCCTATAAGTTTTGCATGTTAATTTAGTAAAAACTAGATAGCCAAATTAGGCTCCTTATCAATGGCACGATCCTCACTCCCCACTGAACTTCCTTCTTCATCGGTAACTGATTGAGTTGGCTTTCATTCTTTATATGCTTGAACCAGTTCTTTCGTGAGCGACAGATGCGAGATCTTAGAATTTACTATTCAAGCCATAGAGGCATCTTTTCTCCACCTCAGTTTCTTCACCTTCTCAATGAGATTGGATAATTGATCGACACATAGATAAAGCATAGATTCAATCCTTGCTATCTGAGTTAAGTCAGAGGCTTTAGAATTGATCTTTTCCTTGATAGTCTTTATTGCCGAGTCGAAAGCATCCAGAGTGCCCTTTAGTTCTTTCTCACCAAAGACTGATGGGTAGGTATAAGTGAAATTAATCACTTTCAACTCATTCAAGGTGGCTTTTTGGATCTACTTAGCTTTAGTTTCATATTCCCTATTTTCTGCAATAGTACCCCTTATCAGAGCAATGCGCCAACTGATATTTTTTCTAAGGATGAAGAAAAGAGATTCTTCGGCACCCTTTAGGGACTTTTCTACACAAAATTTATTAAATTCATGCCTCTCTATCTCCATTAACTTTGTCATTACTGACACCCACTTTTCCTCCTCTATATCCCAGACCTGACATTGAGCTTGTAATTCTCCCATCGCTACCTTGGTGTCATGAAGAACAGAATGTGAATCTTTAATGTATTGCCTGCCATTATTGAGCACTTGAGACATCCACTCGTCAACTAAAGAAACCAAATTCTGCCCCCTTTGAACTTGATTCAGCAACGTTTTACTTTCTACAGAATTGGGGTCAAACACTTGAGGTCATGGGGTAACATCAAAGTTGCAGAATGTATTGATAAATTGGGAAAGTGAGACAATGGCGTGTTTCAATTCCTTCTTCTCCTTGCTATCTTACACTGATGTGATCAACATCTGTTGGGTTGTTTCCTTGAAAAGGTGGTTCTTTCCTGCTTTGTCCATTTTCCCTAACTCAATTTTGGTTACCTCAAAATCCTCAAGTGCGACATCCTGCTTTTCTTCCTTTGGTTTGTAAGTAGCTACCTTAGCTGTCCTATAAGAAGTACTAAAAGAATGAAAACATAAACATGAAGTAATCCAAGAAAATGAAATGCAAGAAGATTTTACCATAAACCACAAGTGAGATAAAGATGTCAAGATCAACTATCAAGCATATGAGAAACTCCAAGAATCCAACAAAGAGCCAAGAGATTTTGGTAAGGGGAAAAGCAAAGAAAAACCCCTTTGTGAATAAGAATATGGCAAAAAATCCTATGGATGAGAGCAATAAGCTCAATACAATAATGAGAGCAATGAGAGATTGAGAGAGAGGAGAACATTATTGAAGCAAGTGTGTGAGAGACATCTCTTAAGTAGAGATGAGTGGAAGATTTTGCATGTAACTCCCTTCTCCTATGGATGCCACATTCATATTGTGTGTGTGACTAATGTGTGATTCCTCTTAAGGAGGAATATCTATTTTCCTTATTAAAGGAACTACAAAATAGTGACATGTCCTCCTACTTGGACTAGAGGACAAATACAAATAAGGATACCTTGGTTTATCCTTTTAATTACATATTTTCAACCAAGGAAAGATTAATTCTAACATGTCCACTTTCCAATTTTAGCATCAGCAAACATGCATGCCGTACTCTTCACTTTATTGGCCTTAGGAGTCTTTTGGGCATATTTACTAACAATATCCTACACCAGAATTGATACAGGAATCAAACTTCACTTCCTATTAACTGAAGAAGTTAACCATTTGGGCGTATCATTAGTTGTTGCTGGCTGAGGGCCAACTTTAGTAAGGGTGTCCATTAAATCCAAGGTTACATCATCGAGTTCAAAGAGATCTTTCCCGATTTGGTCATCATCTCCAATTTGGTAGTTCAAATCTCCAAACTTGTCATCCTCCAGATTAACTATTTCTGTCTACTCCAGAGTCATCTTTACATTTCTTTGTGATCAGGATCTCAACCTGGTAATGCATTGAGGAGAGGCCATAGTGGAAATCTCTGCAACAGACTTCTTCTTAGAATCTTTCTTCTATTTCTTATTAGAGGAACCTACTTTACTGGATGGTTTAGGTGAATTAGAAATAGAGGGGGGGAAAATAAAATTGAAGATTTAACTCCAATTGTTTTAGGACTAGACTACTCTCTTTTTGCTTGCAGCCATTTTGCAGTTAATTTGAGAGCATGTCGTGTTCTGCATTTAATGTCATCTTCCTCCTCCTTCGACCAATCAATATTTATCTCTTCGGTGTCTAGAAGTCTTTTGAAACTAGGTTTGACCAAGTCAAAACCATCATCCATTACCCCCTCTATGCTGAATTGTATTCTCATGGATAGAATTTGGGAAATGCAAAGTTTGCTATGGCTTCTCATCATGACTTGGGATTCATTTGCACAATCCTCCCAAAAATCCTCTAGATGGGGAACTAGAAACATGTGAGATCTAAGACCTAGGCTCCTGCTAGAAAAGTTTTTGTTATCAAAGCCTATTCACTCTGTATAATACTTAAAATCAAAATGACCAAGGTCACTCCCAATACTTATTGCATCTTCAATAGTTAGGCATGAAAAATTTCCTAGTTGCAACGGGAAGATTTTCTCACCTCCTTCCCCAGGAAGAAAATGTTTAAGCATAATAGAAAGTTGTCTACAGAATTCTACAAGGATGAAACAATCAAATGCATACCTAGGAAATTTTGTAGGGGCATCTTCAAAACCATCAATTCTTATATAAGAGAACCTAGGGAATTGAATATCAAAACTCCCAAATCTAGTCATAAACTGTTGAGCTTCTAAACTCATCCTCCTAGCTGAATCTCTAGACATCTCAAAACAAAGCTTACCCATAAAGGTATCATGAACCCTCCTGTAATTCTAAATCACATTGTCTTTGCGGAGCATAGGAAAATATTCAAAAACACACATGCCATCAATCCAAGGCTCGTGAATCATACCATCCCTATTCCTACTACATGCTAGACAATACATCAGATAAGAAGACATGAAAAAGCTACATCCAGTAAGCTTGGAACTATTCAATTGTTCTCTCATAGATTCTACAATTAATTCGGCCCAATCCAACTTGTGTTTTCCCTCTAAAATAATTTCTAGATAACAAAACAACCAGTCTAAAAACAAGGAAGCCTCAGGTGACCCTCTGACTCTATGTAACATTACCATAATATCACTAATGTATGGATGCACATGATTTCTGCTTAACTTTTTGGGTAAGTGGGAACCTCCCCTTTGGGCATTTAATAACCAATGCTTTTCTATTGCAGTTCGGTTTGTGTTAGCATTTGTCTTAAATTTAACAAGAGATTGGGCAGGAGAGAAAGTGAAAAAAGTCTGCTCTTGGATTTGGAAAGATGAAGCAACAATTCCTCTATTCACAGCCATTAACACATCACCATTTCTTTTAAGAATTGATTTAGTTTGCTGGTCATAATGTCTAATACATTCATGGAAAAGTTTAGGACATACCACTGCAGGAGGGAAGCAAGCAGCTACACATTACCCACTACTTAAAATTTCAATAGAAGGAACACTTTCCTCGACAGATGCAGTAAGCCTATTAGCTATTCCTTCAACATCATATCCCTCTAAATCTGTGTCTATTACAATAGGATTTTTGCACACCAAACTAGACACACTCCCAAACAAATGGAATGCAGACTTCATTCTTGCAAGAACAGACTGAGAATTGCTAGAGAAACTCTTGTAAAATTCACAAGCTCTTAAATTTAAACACTCGAGGAGTGACAGCCTGACATACCTTAATTTCTAAGGAAAATTCTACAACTGGAGCTCCAAAAACCCTTACCTCCACCCTTTGCGCATATAGACAATGACAGTATTTAAAAAAAAAGAATGCTAATAAGGGTTTTAATAAGAAACACCACGAATGAGTAATTAATTGCCCATAATTAAGGAAATAAAAGCTTGAAGAATGAAGTGACCATTCACACACATAATCATTTACTACCACTTGCACAAACTTTTATGCCGCATGAATTCCTCATTAATTTGACAGCTCAGACATGACTTAATCACCACCAATACCTTTCTTCAATAAAAGCCTTTTCTGAGTGGGGTCCACAACTGAAAAGATGGCAGTTGTCCTTTGCTAATGCCACGTGTCACTTTTAAAATCTTTGAACACTCTTGAACACTCTTGAACTAAGTTCAAGGTTTTTCATGTGTGTTCATCACTGTTCAAGTCTGTTCTTTTTATATCCCACCTTCATCTTCAAACTAGAAGTCCCATGCTTAACTATTAATTCACATCTTTGATTAACTAAAAGCTCTAAAGCTTGCGATCATGAAACACCTCTTTTAGCAAAAATGTTATTCACCTGCTACCACTTCATAAAAATATGAACAAGCTTGAACACTCTTGAACACTCTTGAACCGAGTTCAAGGTTGTTCAAGGCTATTCAAACCTATTCAAGAAACATGTTAGCAAAAGGTTTTCCTTTTTTTACAAACATAGGTGAAACACACGGGAGATCATTTCGCTGAGATTTTAAACATGAGGGCTTAGGCAGATTTGAGATTCACAAAAATAACAAGGCGACTCTAAAAATTGAACAAAAGGACAAAGATCAAGATTTGGACTAACATCTGGTAAATTAACTATTTGAGTAGACCTACTATCTTGATCAGTTCCAAAGAATTGCAATCAACTTCTATTTCTTCACATAGTTCTTCAACTTATTCTTTCTGAATTTCTGCTATGCTCTATCTTTTCTTTTTCACTTCATTTTTCACACTTAGTGAACATAATAGAACTTCTATATGTATCTTCACCAAGGATAAGGTCATGGCAGTATCTGGAAACACTTCATCAAATTTCTTGTCAGCTCAACCAAGCATGTTATCAAAATTAAGACCTCGCAACTCAAACTAAATAGACGCGACGCTTCATAAAGTCAGCTTCACCAAATTAACTCTAACATCATGTGTAACGCCCCGCCAGGGAACCCAAGAGAGATTAACCTAAACATGTCACTATGCGTGCTGAATAATTTTTTTTTTTTAAAGTTAACATAAAGAACATACACTCATGCGGAAGCGATTACCATTTATACACATGTCTTACACTCACATAGATTACATGACTCAAGGGTCCCATGACATTGAATTACTTAAAGCAAAACACAACTAACAACATTACAAAAGATTCCATCTGATTTATCATAATAAATACAACTTACATAACCATAAATACAAACCTCATGGATAACCATGAAACTACCATAAATGCACATCCACTGCACATGTCGCAGGGTATGTGGTAATCACTCTAATCTACTTACTATTACAATTTCTAGATTAGGTATCACATGCGATACACTAATACAAGATTACAATAATGAAATACATAAATAATGATGAAGGAATATAAAGAGCTCATCCACAATGAACCATCAAGCACCTGGTACAAGGACGTCAAATCTCAATGGATAAAGAATCACTACCACCCGTTCATGTGGAACCAGAAAGGTCCACCCCACCGTGCTGAGGAGATAAAAATAGATCCCAATCGGATATCCAAAACCAACAAGGCATAACCACTAAGCAAGGGATCCTGATAGCTCTCTAATCCGGTGTACTAATCATCATAAAAGGTAAAACTCACTAATCCAGAGGCAACTGACATGTATAGGAAGGTGTCATCATGTAGGTCTACCCTCAAGTTCAGCCCAGATAATCACAATGGATTTTGGCACCCAAGTGACCATACACGGAGCTAATGTCCTCTCATACTGACAAGGCCCACTAACTATGTCAGAAACCTCGCAGGGCAACTAACATCTTCTCCAAACCATCTTAGCCTATACTAGCACTCAAGCATGGGTGAGGACATATATTATTAATTCATTTTAATCTCTCAGTATGTCTTTAATTATCACTTATTAATAAACTATACAATAAGAAACCCCAGTAGTCTCTTAGTAGGAGGTGGCTTGCAATAAGTTCCGTGTCCGTAAGAGACTACTGGGGTTGCTTATTGTAGAGTTTCTTAATAAGTGATAATTTAAGACATACTGAGAGATTAAAATGAATTAATAATATGTGTCCTCACCCATGCTTGAGTGCTAGTATAGGATAAGATATTTTGGAGAAGATGTTAGTTGCCCTGCGAGGTTTCTGACATAGTTAGTGGGCCTTGTCAGTATGAGAGGACATTAGCTCCGTGTATGGTCACTTGGGTGCTGAAATCCGTTGTGATTATCTGGGCTGAACTTGAGGGTAGACCTACATGATGACACCTTCCTATACACATGCTAGATTTCCTACGTTGTTAGTCGCCTCTAGATTAGTGAGTCTTACCTTTTATGATGATTAGTACACCAGATTAGAAAGCTATCAGGATCCCTTGCTTAGTGGTTATGCCTTGTTGGTTTTGGATATCCGATTGGGATCTGTTGTTATCTCCTCAGCATAGTGGGGTGGACCTTTGTGGTTCCACACAAATGGGTGGTAGTGATTCTTTATCCATTGAGATTCGACGTCCTTGTACCAGGTGCTTGATGGTTCATTGTGGATGAGCTCTTTATATTCCTTCATCATTATTTATGTATTTCATTATTGTAATCTTGTATTAGTGTATCGCATGTGATACCTAATCTGGAAATTGTAATAGTAAGTAGATTAGAGTGATTACCACATACCCTGCGACATGTGTAGTGGATGTGCGTTTATGGTAGTTTCATGGTTATCCATGAGGTTTGTATTTACGGTTATGTAAGTTGTATTTATTATGATAAATCAGATGGAATCTTTTGTAATGTTGTTAGTTGTGTTTTGCTTTAAGTAATTTAACATCATGGGAACCTTGAGTCATGTAATCTATGTGAGTGTAAGACATGTGTATAAATGGTAATCGCTTCCGCATGAGTGTATGTTCTTTATGTTAACTTTAAAAAAAAAAATTATTCAGCACACATAGTGACATGTTTAGGTTAATCTCTCTTGGGTTCCCTGGCGGGGCGTTACATCTGGTATCAGAACTCTAGTTTCTACACTGGGAACTCTGGGAAGTGTACGCTCATTAGGTTGTGTCTAGCTTAAACTAAAACTAAAACATAGACTTACTACACTTATGTTTTGATGTATTGCTTTCTGGTTTATTTGTTTATGCTTTAGTTTATGTTTCAAGCTTTTTCATGAGATTTATATTATCTCTATTTGTTTAAGGAATTATGCTTGAGACACGTGTAGCTAGAGGCTGTGGTAGGGGTAGGTCTGGTTCCCATGGGGGAGGGCGACAGGCTAGCTCCTCCACTAGTGTGAGATAGGAGAGTGAGCAGCATCAGGATAGGGGTGAGCAGAGGAGGGAGAATCAAGATGAGTCTGGGGGTTTGAATATTAGACAGATCCTTCAGGCCATCCTAGATCATCTTCCTGAGAGAGATAGAGTGGAGTGAGAGGCATCTCATCACTCCTAGCTGTAGCAGGAGAGAGAGAGAGAGAGATCCAGGAGCCCTCATAGGAGGACTATTTATGTGGATCCAGCAGTGGTTGCAGCCAACCACATGAGAGATTTGACGAGGGGAAAGGCTATTCCTTTCACCAGATAGGATTCTGGATTAGAGGCAGAGACCTGGTTGATTGCATTAGATAGAGTATTTGCGATGCATCCCTTTAGTAGCAATACTAAAGCGAGGTATGCCATCATGCAGTTGACTCATTTTATAGCTATTTGGTGGAAGATAGAGGAGCAGAAGCTTGGACTCTGCATGGACACCATTACTTGGGAATTATTTCTTGAGAATTTTAGAGTGAGATTCCTATCTGATCAGTGGAGGCAGTAGAGAGCTGATGATTTCCATAATCTTAGGCAGTTGACGATGACTGTGGAACAGTACGAGCATCGTTTCTATGAGCTTTAGTAGTATTCTGGATACAGCGATGATAGCGCACTATTGGTACAGCATTTTGTGCGTGGGCTTAACGCTCGCATTGTAGGTGATGTGAAGCTCTTTGAGCCAATGGACCTACAAGCTGCGGTGATTAAGGCCACTTTATCAGAGGCAAACTTGGTATTAGGCCATGGTGGTTGGACAGGTGCTCCTTCAGGTGGTGCATCTGGTTCTGGGGTTAGAGGTAATCAGTCTCAAGGGACTGGGAACTTCAAGGAACCCCCTAGTTCCTTTGCAGGTAATCAGAACTCGCAGCAGAAGGTGGCTCATCCTTAGGGTCAGAGTGGTGATACTCGCCCTAGGGATTCTCGAGGTGGTTCGCGCACTAGTTGCAATCAGTATAGTCAGCCTGTGCAGAGTACGCATCAGAGTTTGGGTAGAGATGGTTTCCAGCAGTCGAGTGCGCCCTCCAATGGGAGAGGCAATTTTAGAGGTACAGGGTGTTTCACCTGTGGTCAGTTTGGCCACATTGCGGTGAATTGTCCACAACGTGCATCTCAGTCTTTTGAGCAGAGACCTGCGACTTCCGAACCTACAATTGGGAATGTCGGTAGATCTCATGGAGTATATGCAGCTTTGGATTTTTGTCCTCCAGTGTATCATCCTTCTGTGATTGAGCCTGCGGGTAGAGGACCTGCAGCGGGGTTTCAGGTTCCGGTAGTGGGGAAGGATCCTTAGTGTTCCAACCAGGGAGAAGGGAAAGGTCTTATGGGATCTACTCATTGAGTCTTATGTGACTCATTAGGATGTTTCTTGTTTATGGGAGTTTTACCCCTATTTGTTTCAGGCTTCCAGGAGTAAGCCTAATCCTAGGGGGGGTGGATGTAATACCCACTCTTGTTTTACCTTTTAGTTGGTGATGCCATACTCTTTAGGGCATTGGTTTCTATTGTTGGCCAAATTCTTTTAGGCCACAGTTCATGTGAGCGGATATTATTTTATTTGATGATGATACTTGTTTATGATGTCAAGATTTTACTTTATGCATAGATAGATGTGATGATGTTATCTTGATGATTATTATTTGTCGATTTCAGTTTATGATATACTTACCCCATACTCGCATGTGTATGGTTGTCTTATAAGTGAATGTACTTGTTGATGTGTTGTTGTGGTAGAGGACGGAGACGTAGTTACTTGCTTCGGTGAGATCCACACGTTCGACTGATCCCTATCATTGATTGCAATATTATGTTATGCATGTACATGTGTGTTTTTTGGTGACAGGATTGCAGGTACAGGGCATCGTCTTCCCTGAATTGGCAGGAGTGAGCGTGCCCATAAATATTCATCTCAATGGTAAAGAGGGGAGGTGACATACAGATCCAAAACCCTAACCTAA
>MU227694.1:59935-88091 GCA_018584345.1 Thuja plicata
CTCTCTCTCTCTCTCTCTCTCTCTCTCTCTCTCTCTCTCTCTCTCTCTCTCTCTCTCTCTCTCTCTCTCTCTCTCTCTCTCTCTCTCTCTCTCTCTCTCTCTCTCTCTCCCCTTCATATCATATATTATTTAATCTAATAATATTATATTACATATTATAATAAATTATATTATATAATATACTATATTATGTATGATAGATTATAATATAATATATAATATTATGTAATATATATTATATTACATATATATAGTGTTATATATTATATAACATATGTATAAAATATTATATAATAATTATATATTAAATATATATAATGTATATTATTTAATATACATTTGTAATACATATAACAAATTCATAGAGGAAGTATCCGATATTGGATACATTATCCAATATTGAATACCACACGATTGGTGCCAACAGTAAAATGTTAGAGCCAATAGATCAATGAATGAATTTTTTCTCTTTGTATTTGACTTCGGATATGGTTTTGATATTGGATACCTTTGCAATGATGTCAACAACCAAATGTTGGCATCTTTGAATACAAAATTTTCATTTTATTAGTATTTGATATCATATACATATCTGATATCGGATACTTGAGGAATGACAAATGGCAATGTACATTTTTGTTGATTCCAATATACCCTACATTATTTTTTCCTATGACATTCATAGGTTTTCAGTCTGTTATAGACATTATAACACTTTTTGAAGCATCTTTTCTCAAATTTCTTATTTGGCAATCATATTTGGTCAACTTTTTGATGGTATAATGGGGAGCAATAGTCGTCAAAAGCATAAACGAAAGAGAAATCTTACAAAAGATGGAATTGAAGCATATAGACAAAGAGATAGGGAAAACCATAGGAATTGGAGATAAGGTATGTTAAATATTAGTGAAGGTGACGTCCAAGGTCCACTGTAAATGTTATTTCAAGTGAAGGGGAGATTAAATTTGAAAATATTCAATATAATTTTGACAATGAGAATGAAAATTTAGAGAATGAAAATGATAATGTAGATATTGGGAATGAAAATGTAGAGATTCGGAAAGAAAATATAGAGATTGGGAATGAAATGTAGTGATTGATAATGAACATGTAGAGATTGATCATGCAAATGTTGCACAAGATATTCAATTTGGGATTGGCATAGAAGATAATATTGATGAACCAAATGAATGTTATACATCTCCAAATTATATGAGAAATGAAGTCCCTTATGTGGAAAAAGAGAATACTTCAAATTTAAGACTTTCAAGAACACCTAAATGGTTACTTGAAATTGATGAGAACATTATGATAAATTTTTAAGGAAAGAGATCAACAAGAACCGTTCAGTTGTGGGCTTTGAATTTTTTTGATAAATTTATTAGCAAGAAGAAATTGATCGAGCAATGCTAATTTTTTGTACAATTGCTAAAGATACATAAGATGAGACCTATGCTAGTGAAATTGAAGATTCGTGTGAACAAGAAAATGGAGAAAAATGCTATTATTGTGAGAAATTAGTTTAGTGCTCTCAATTCCATTGGGAAGAATAGAAAGGAAAAATATAAGAGATCTGCTTGAAGGGTTATTACAACATCCTTATAAATTCTCTGTTTGAGAAAGACTCACTTTATGAGACAAACTTGTCTTGATTTCAACATAAATCACAAAACTTTTGATAGAGCACTTACAAGACGAGTAAGACTTGAGGATCCTCTTCAAAATGATACATGGGCTTATGGTGGAAGTCTTCTACATTTTGATAAGAATCTAACTATTAGTGTGAAGGAAAAAATTCATCTATTTTGGCGATCTAACTCAAGAGTGTAGCCAAATGTTAAGGGTGTCTTGAAGATAAGAATTGGAGATCAAGACCGCGCACTACATCCTAAACATTATTTGGAAGTGAGTCAAACAATGTTGTTCAAAAAAATTTGTGAGACACATCCAACATTGAAAATTTCACAAAGGGCATTTGAATCCTTAAAAACATTTATTGTGTATCTCTTAAGATTAGAAATACTTGTTTTTTGCAAATATCATGTGGAGTTTTCAATGCACGATGAACTATTACGCTACATTTGTTCTAATTTTCATACTAACAAAATGTTATAAGATTATGATGTGAGTCATCTTCCAAAATCATCAAGAGACTTGCTAGATCAATTTTTATGTCCTAGAGATGATGGTTTCTTGTTCTATAGAAATGATTGCTTAAATGATAAGTGAAAACAATGTGGTGGCTTTTTGAAGTTCGTTGAATGTTTTCATGAGGGAAGAAAACATAATTTTGGTAAGAAAATTATTAAAAAAAAGATATATGAGATCGTCAAATATACTTTGAAGAGTCAAGGTGAATGTTCTAGATGTGAGTTGCTTACAAAAGAATGTAGTGTTGCTGATTTTATTTCAGATTTCAAGGAAAATGTTTACTACAAATATGCAAGGCATAGTCACAAGTCTCAGTGCTTGGATAAGAAATTCAAGATGTATAAGGATTCTTTCCCAATTGGCACTATTATATCAGTGGTTGGATTTGTAGAAAAATACACATTACAACCACAGAATGAGTTGCAAACTCAGTATTTCAATTCTATTTAGATTTCTATTTTTTCCACATAACATATAGGAATTCCCCTTGTAGCAAAGAAAGATAATTAGAGAGTACTATTTTTATATGAGTGATGATAGATCTCACTCCTTTGAGTACATGTGCAACATTATTTTGAGATTGTTTTTTATTTCTTACAGGAAAAGACATATTACAATGCATAGACATTTCATTTGGTTAGATAACTGCATGGGTAAATTCAAGAATGCTCGTATGTTTTATTGGTTGAGTAGAATGTATGCAGAGAGGGGTATACCTCATATTTGGAGTTTTTTTGAAGTTGGGCATGGAAAATGGGAGCATAATGCAGCTGGTGCATGTGTGAAGAGAGCTCTAGTTAAGGAGAAATTGAGAATTTTAGGAGCTACACTTCATGATGCTCATTCTATTGTTGATTGGTGTAGTTCAACATTGTCATGGGGAGGGACACTTGATTCAGCAGTGTGCAGATTCTTTTGCTTGGTTGAGGAGGGCACACTAGGAGACATATTGGATTGTTAGATAGTTAAAAAATCTTAAAAGATACATTCATTTCAAAGCTCAGATGCAAGTACATGGACTATTTGGACATGAGAGTTAGCTTGTTTTTGTCCTAGCTATTTTTAGTGTGACTGGGATCAAGTTACGAGTGAAATGAGTGAATAGATATATGGGTTCCATAGTATCTAACTCCTTTATCTAAAAAAATCCCCCTGAGAAATGATGACATGGAAAGTTTAGTTGAGTATGACCATATTTTAGATCTTCTATAGCCAGGACATGATTTTGTATTGTTTTCAAAGTAGGGGAATGATGAGAGATTGGATTACTAGCTGGCACAATGTGTACAAGGAAATCAGAAGCTAGCACAGTCGATGATAGATGATGATGGGTTCACATATCCTACTTGTACATTAGTTGTTACAGGAAAATAGATATAAATATACATAATTAGAAAGAATGGAATACGTGCATTTGAAGACTATGAGAACAAAAAATCATTCTCATGTATTTGCACCTTGTTATATCAATAAATGTTAAGTTGTTGAAGCATCAAGGAAAACCAAAGACAAAAGAAATTTGTATTATTATTAATTTTTATCATGAAGCAATAATTGATACCCTTAAGTAGAGAGATGACCCTTCTATTATGCCCTGCATACCCATCCCTACATTTTGTTGGAAAAATGTTGGGTCCCCATTTTTTCTTTTGTCCCTTCTTTATTTCTTTTGTTTTCCTCTGGCCTTTGCCTCTACAGGGCCACTATTTTCTTTTATTTTGGTTTCTCTCCCTCCGGGACCAGTCCCGGAGTGTTTTTGTTTCTTTGCGCCAGCCGAATTCTAGACTCCCAGATTCTTTTCCACTTCTTCCTCTTTTGATTAGAGGGTGTGGTCGCATGGGATCCCCGGGCTTAGAGTTTGGAGGTTTTCCTTTTCTCAGGACTTGCGAAAGGAAGCAATGCATTTTTACCTAAGGGTATAAATGGGTAAATCAATTTTCATTTCTACATTTACTGCAAACAAATTACCATGAGAAAATTAAGAGTGATTAAGTGTGATTTGTGAAAATTACTAGTGAGCTAAGTGCATTTGCTTCGAGTGTTTAACATTTTGAGTTTGTGCGTGATTTAATTCTCGTGTAGGGTCTTTAGTGCTCATGGTTTGTGAAGCTATCTATTTGTAGAGCACCTCCCATGCCCTTCCTCCTGCATTTCCCAGTGTTTAAGGTAGGCCCTTCTGGTTCTCTCTATTTCTTTCTGTTTGCTTCATTCTTTTTGTCTCTGGTTCTATTTTTCTTTGTTTGCTTTTTCATTTCTGGTCTTTGTCGTTGGTAGGATGGCTTCATAGGAAGGTTTTCCACCTTTTGTGTGCTGTATATTTTGTGCATTTTGTAAATAGTGTAGGTCTATGTAAGTAATTTGTAAAAAAATGTAAATTAGTTGCGATTCCATGTAAATAATTGTAAATTCTTATTAGTTAGTAGTATGTAGGTTAGTAAGTGTCATTTCCTATAAATTAGTCATTTTCCCATTTCCTGTGTAAATTTGGCTAGTTAGGGTCTTTGTATAGTTGGTTTGTGTATTCTATCATGTCTGACCCGTCCTGTGGCGAGCTCACCTTGCTCTCCATGTCGTAGACCCTAAATTCAAGCTTGCCCACCTAGTTTCCACCTGGTTCAAATTTGACACCTTGCCTATTTGAGCCATGGCCATTTTCTCTCTCCTCATTCATTTTAGCATTGATGGTGGGATCAAATTTCCCCATGTATAGGCATTTAAATCATCTCAAGTGGCATTCATTTCATCTGTGTCAAGACATCTATCACCATTAAGTGCCATTACACCATTTATTGCATGACCATGCGGAAACGCACATCAACCCAGTATGGCTCATTGCTCAGTCATTCAATAATGGCTAGTTTCTCTGAACTCTAGGTTCCACACAATCCCATGACCTTAATCAGATTGTCGCATAAACTAGAACTCACCCAGAATCCCAGAGTGTTGATTAAATCCAAAGTGAGTTATTGTCTATTACATTTTCATGATTTGATGCAAGCTAACATCTTTTTGAACAGGTGCGAAATGATGATGAAATGCCTGGAACTCAAACTTGGTTTTATTTAATAACTCATATTGACAATTGTTCGGTTGTGCAGGCTATCAACAAATTCAACAATAAACATGTCTGAGGTAGTTTCCCCTCCCAGAAGTCTAGAACTTCCAAGCACATCTACAAGAGTGGCCATCAAGTCAAAGGCCAAAAGGGCACTGGAAAAAATCCTGCTCACATCCAAATATCCAAAGGATAGTGCCCTTGTAGGATCCAAGGTGGATTCTAAGTTGTATCTGGTCATCGACACTGAGGTTAGACCTTGGGCCAGTTTACAAGGCATAATAAGAACAATGTTCATCCAGTGTTCCACCAAAGATAATATGGTGAAGAACATGGCTGCCTTCAATTTCATCAAAGCCTCTTGCTTCCCCTACTATGTGTAGGCCCCAAAGTTGATCCTAACTCTAGCCAAACACTACAACACCACCATCCAGGCTATTATACTTACTGCTACCCTTCCAACGGGCTATCCAACGCCCTTGGTATCTTTGGACACTACTACATTTACTTTGGGGTTACGAATCCCCTAGTTCTCCAATTCTATTGTCATCTCCTATGCCACCTCTCTACATGAGTTTGACAAAGTTCTGCAGCTCACTTGACAACACCTCAACAACCATTGGCTGAAAACACCAAGGAAGGAATACAAGAAGATGAAGTTGGAAATTCATCGAGCAGATTTAAAAGAAAGCATTCAAGTGGGGATCGTCTTCTTATGATGGGTCTTTGGAGAATCCCATGCCCAAGATTTCTCACTGTGAATGTATTAATTCCTATACGACATCTCCACTAATGGGCAGAATTTTGACTGGGAAACAATTATTGCCAATCATGTAAACTTCCAGTTGAACAACGTCGACCGAAATTCAAAGTTCTACATGACTTCGTATGTTTATGGGAAATAGCACAACAAAGACCTAGAATTGATGGTTTAGTTATAGTGGGCATCTTTGGGACTAGGGCCAGCCAGAATGCTCTGTGGGACTATTTCCCATAGATCCAATGGAAAGCTAGCTTCCCCAATTTTTGCAGAGTAAGCAACACCTTTGTTTACTTCAACATTTTGATCCCATCTTAAGATGTTAGTTACCAACTATCAAAGGAGGCTATGGCCTTGGTGAGTACATTTGACAATTATTTCATTCAATTTCATCAACATTCTTACATTCGGGTGAGCGGGTTTTCCAGCAAGCCCTAACTACTCCCCAAGCATTGTGGGGATAGGATTATTCTTTTGGAGTTCTGCAGGCAAATCCTGTAACTTCACACATTTTATGGAGTGAAGAAGGTCACCTCCATCCCATTTTTGATCATTTGTGGGAACTATTATTACACCCTTACAATAGCCAAAGAGGCTGATAATGAGTTGAAGAGTCTAGGGCTGGCCGAATTCCACCTAGCAATAAACAATTTTGATCCACTCAGCAAGATAAGAAAAGCACTGCCCCAGGCATCCACACAACATGAGCCTCACATGGAGGATTTTTGGGTAGATTGCTAAGATGATTTTGACATCTGGGAGTAGAGGTATTCGAGGATGACCAAGGAAATGATGAAGAGCCTCGGCCTTTGGAACTTTTGAAAAGATTTTTGGGATAATGGGCCCTTGGAGGATCCATCTTTCAAACTATAAGGGATTGACAAGATGGATCTCCCTCTGGTGGATTGGGACACCCCAAAGACTCTAACCATTGAGGATGTCACCCAAGGCATCATTCAGTGCAGCCATGAGTATTTTGCACAAGTGTGCAAGAAAAGCACCTGCCAGGGTCCAATTTTGCGGGGGTCTTCTTCAACCTCTAGAGCGGCCGGACCAAGAAGAGATAATGGGAAAGAAAAAGAAGGTGCCCCAGCCTAGGTCACACCCTCAGCTCTGCTCCCTATTTTGGAGCAAATCCACACTCATCTTTAGGCATATTTCTAGCTAAGTGAAACATTGAGCGCCCAAGTTTCCCTCAGCCTTCCACTTACTCACATGAGATCCTATCTCCCGTCAGGATCTCCATCACTTGCAACATTAATGAGCTAGGTGGTGAACATAGTGGAGGAAAGTGTAGCTGTTTTGGACATTGAGGTCCTACTACAGACCTGGAGAAAGCAGAAAAGAACAAAAAACACTCCACCAAGTGGAGATGCAGGCCTCGGAATGCTGAGAAATATTCTGGTGGAGGTTATCCCTTCCCCCCCAAAGATGAGAATCCTCTAGAGGTCTCCCCTACCCATGATGATTTTGATCACATATTTTAGGAGGGAGACCTCATAAATTTGTAGGAGGAAGTGGAAAGTGCAGTAGAAGAAATCACTATGCAAGAGGCGGAAAATATCCCCAGGGAGGGAGAAATGCAACAAAAAGAAATTGCTTTGGAAGAAGAAGTCTAGGAACAAGAACAAGGATAGGAGCAAGGAAAAGACTTGAGAAATATACCAAGTACTAAAGAAACACCAGTCCTAGGGACTAAGACAAAGGGAAGGAAAGAGAAATATGAGTAGCCAGCAATGGCTGGGGAAACTGGACCTTCGAGAGCAACCATACCCCTAGTCATCATGATCCATATGTCTCAAGTTAATATGGATGATCAGCTACCCTAGAATCCAACATTCGGCTAGGTGGTCTTCATGGCCCAACATCTAGATCCAGGCCAGAGACCTTCACCCCCTCTAGAAGATGTTCCCTCATAGGAGAATTTCTTGGTGGATAATGTTGAAGAGAACCAACAACAATAAGACATGGGGGAGAACCCTAGAGACAAAGATGCAGATGTTATAGGTATCAGCGGAGACACGATCCTCGACACCATAGATGAGAATTACACCAAGGTAGGAGACAAAGGGAATCTAAGGAGTAGAGAAAAGGAGCCCATAGAGGCCATAGATGCCAAAGAAGAGTAGCCAACTCCAGAGGAAAACCCCATTACCCAAGACCTAGCAATAAGACCACCCTTGCCACCTATGTGGCTGGTAGAGTTAAGAAAAGGGAGGGCCCCAATCGTAGTGAGAGTTCCCCTCTCCTTGGGAAAAATGATGGACAAGAATAAAGAGGTTGAGAAGCCTAAGAATGCCCGAACCATCCATACCCTCCAGACAGGTCTGAGAGGAAGCACCATCACAGTAATAGCGATGTCTCCCCCAAATGTAGAGGTGGCAGACGTAAGAGCCAAAGAATACACAGTTACAAAATTTCCTTTGGGGAGGAGAGATAAATAGGGGGAACTAGACCTATTAAAAGAAGCTACCTAGGTAGTTGAGGCCTAGTATGACAAACAGGTGCAAAAGCTGAAGGAGGAAAAAGAAAAGAATGCAAATCTCCCCAAGCTTCTCATGGAATTAACATAGCCACTGGCCAAGATCCATCTAGAAGCCTCAACATCTGGAACACCACTCCCACAGGGTGATATTGATACTTTAAGGGCCATAAAGAAGAAGGCACAAGTAGTAGATGGGTGAGTCACTGAGAAGGTCATAGCAGTAAGGCAGTTCCTGGCAGCGACACTCTCGGACCTCAATCAGGCCAACAATGTTTTGGGCTAGATGAACTGTGTCATATCCCTATGGGAGAAAGAAATAGAAAAGTTTGAAGAGTGGAGGTATGAACTAGAAGAAATGATGAACTTTAGTTTAGGTTTCTTTGGGTCCAATACTCCAGACTTGGTCTCAAATTTAAGGCGAGAAAGCAACTGGTAGCGGCCCCAAAGAGTAGAATCTCAGAAGTCTAGAATTCTTTAAATTTATATACAACATTTGTAACTAGGGTTTCACAAGTTGATCCTTTCACCACTGGAACTTGTGCTCTAGAATATTTTGTATTAAGTAAATTTGATGAGTTGATGGAGTCCTGGTACCAGTCTGCTAGAGATTTTGATGGAGGAAAGATGTCACAGTTAACCAAGATGATGCTCCTAGCTCATGACGCAATGAAAGTGGCTGCAGAATTTAAGGAAGGGGCCGACGATGTTGATGATAAATTTGGGATTATCAACGACCACTTGGACTAAATCAATGATGTAGATGAGGAAGGAATCATCCAAATTTTGGAGGCCTTCAAATAGAATAAGGAATAATAAAGTTCTCTAGAATCCAGAGATTTTCACTAGAAGGGTGTAGTTTTGAAGATTCATTATTCTTTGAGTGTAAGCTCCCGTACTCCAGAATTCTAGGTCTGAAGTTTTGTATTCATTCACAATGGTCTTTGTCAGGGTTCCCCAAAGCTGACCGATCACTATCAAGCAGTTAATAAGGGTCAGAAGGTAGATAATCTAGATAAGGTATGTCAGGCAAAAGAGATGTCTTTGATAGGTGATTCTCTCGAGGTGCCTCTCCCACATTAAATACCTGGTGCACCTCAAAGATAGGGAGATGCAATTTTCATTTATGAGGCATGTAGCCTAGGTTTCTGGGACAATCAAATTTCTTCCATAACTATCTTGGCACTCCTCTCTAGGCTGATTCTTCTAGATTCCTCCTCTTATCTTCTTCTTCTATCTTGTCAGACCTTTGCATATCCTGAGGTGATTGTAAGTGGTGCAGGTAGTACCGGCCATAGATATTGTATTATATTTGGCAAGTGTACAATTAGATTAGGTTAGTTTTAGGTCAAAATTTATGTATAAATAAGAAGTTCGATGCCATAACAAGGGTTGACGAAATTAATGATTTTACAGTCCAACAAGTAATAAAATCATAGTATTTGCAAATAGCATTTTACTTTTAGTTGTTTTCAAGCTCAATGCTCAATTATTCTTAGTAGTTTAGAATTCTCCCTTGAAGCCATAATTGTGTTTACCAGTGATGCTAGAATAATTTGAGTTAATGAAGAAGGAAGAACATCTTGTGGCTGCATGTTATGTGTTGTTCTGGTCTCTAAAGTTGGAAAACATCTTTTGTGCAGTGTATTTTCTTATGTCCTTTGCTCCTATGTTCTAGTTTAGATTAATGATCTTATCTCCCCTTGCTACTGAATGCATGTGAATCATTGGTTCTTTGTGTATTTGGTATTTAGTGTAGTTTTCTTGCATTGGAGCATTGTTTGATGTTTTAATATTCATTGCATAACTATAGATAGAGATATGTATGTCTAACCCTATTCTATCTTTTGAAGTTTATTTGATAATCCAAATGCTTGCAGGAAACCCCATCCCTTTTGAAATCCCCGAGAAGATGAGTAAAATCTAGCTATCCCTTCAAACAATAGTCACCTGCCCAACTTAGCTCCCCTGCATCGTCGAAACCCGACTACTAGGTGCTTGGAGGCTAGGAGAATTCATTCTCCGATAAACCTCTTTAGGCAGAGTTAACTGGTACCTCGGTACCTGGTGAAAACTTACCTCTATTGGCAGAGTCAGTCACAAAGTCTCATCAATAAAAACTGGTGCTAGAAGGAGGGCATGACCTCATCTCCCTTGGAATATTTCAATTTCACACTTCCCAAGGGCTCCCCAAGAAGTAATTTTAGGAACCAAAATTTTTGTGGGATAGGGTCATTTTCACCCTTACACTTTGAAAGAATCCTTTGATCAGCCTCAAACCCTAGAGAGTTTGTAGAACTTAGACCTCCCGTCTGAAAGAGTTGGACCCAGCAAACCAAGCAGCCAACCAATTTTATCTAGGGATTCGCTACACACCAAAATACCCAAATCCCCTAGATAATCTTGGGGACTAATGTTCAACCCAACCAAAATCAAATAGTCCTAATGGCTACTTACTTTGGTAATACTAGGTCCCCAATGGGGCATTTCCCTAGTGCTATTAATGATCTTCCTCCACATCCGTAGAAGATCTACCCCAAATACAAGCATCTAGGCCCATGAACTGTAGATGAACATTTCCAATCCTATAAGGATGCCATGAATTGACATTGAATACAACATCAGGATGTTGTAACCTGAATGTTTCCTCTATCTTTAGGGTAGAACAAGCTAAACTGGTATCTTAACTTACCTGCCAACTCCTTCAACAGTTGGTAGGATATGGAAGATGCTTTCCTGGTGGCCTTCTGTGTTCACGTGGACCCAACTTGGTCCCATAGCCAGTTTATCTCCATCAAGAAGGAACCGAATGAACCTCTTGCTATATTCAACCATCGATTCCAATGTGCTTTGAAGTAGTGCATGGGCCCTTTCATCCCATCCACTAATGTGACCATCCAGACATACCTAAACATCATGGACCCCATTGTTTCCACTCTCCTCTAGAGAACCACTGCTGCTAATGATCGGGATACTATAGCGAAAGTTTACAACTTAGTTCTAGAGTTGTCCCGCAATTTGAGAAAAGCTCTTGGTGGGATTGGAAAAAGCTTACCCTTCAATATGATACATGTGGATCTCCTTAAGCTAGGGGATATAACCCCAATCCAACAATGGGTGCACCAACAATGGCCATGGGCCCACACCGATAGACCAACAGGCTCGGTACGTTTACCCATCTCAAGCCCAGACAATACCAGGTCTAGAATACATTCCCTAGAACCAGCCACAACAAATGCAATGACCTTTGATTCAACCCTCCAGAGTACCTTTCTTCCAGTCATCCATGGCTGGAGGATTATCATCCTTGACTCTGGGAGCTGTTGCTGCTTTCCCTGAGAATTCACCATAACAACCATCACACTGTGACACAACTACCCAATTGTCCATTAAGGTTGAATCCCTCCATTGATTGGTGTCCTCATTGACAACTGACATGGGACACCTGAAGTTGGGGCCTTCTGTGCCCCACAACTCCAATTCCTAGAGAAGGAATGTTTTCTCTAGAAAAGAAAACACCAATTCTGGAGGATGGAACTACAATAACAGGCCTCAGCCCAAACAACAACAATGGAATAACAACATGAATACAAGAGGTCCTCCTTTGAATAAAAATGTCACTCAGGGTGGTGCTAGACCAAGTCATTCTGCACAGCTTGCAGAATTCCACCCCCTAACTACGTGGTGTAGATTGTGTGACACTAGCTCCCATTCCGAGGTGAACTGTGCCACACTAGAGAAGATATCATGATCTCCCAGTTGGATAGACAACAACCTGTCACTCCTACTCCCTTAGAATCCTTTACATCAGAGCCCCCTCACATTTCCTTCATGTGTGAGACTGTCTTCTTCAGGACAATCAAAGAGGACATAGAAGAACCCGAGTTGTAGGGGTTCTTTGACGAATCCATCTTGGCCTTTGAGGCCAACACTTTCACTAGCCCATAAAATCCTTATAACACTCGTAGTCAGGATAGAAAAGGGCCATCTTACTCATCAATTCCTCCCAAGAATACCACCCCCTAGGACAACACAAATGATCACTCCTTCCCACCGAAAGGACCTGGCCCTAACCACACCAGGGATTTGACTGAGGGAAGCCAATTTCACCTAGGGGGATGGTTCAACATCACTAAGGCATTAGAGAGCACCACCGCCTCCATTGCATTGATGGAGGTTTTGATAAATTGTCCCAAGTAGAAGAAGTCCCTTCTATAGCTCTTGGGAAACCTAGAAGCCATCGGTCATCCACCAAAGACTGTCACATTTTTACAATGCCAACTCGGCCATCTTCTAGGGAAACACAAAGGATACTTCCTTCCGACTAGGCTTGAATATTCAAGGGAAGAACCTATACAACTTCCTGATAGATTCCAATGCTTTGAGAAATGTCATGGACTTATCTATCTACCAAAAGCTCACACTCACATCCACTCCATCCAAAGGCGCAGTAGTCTAATTAGACAAAACTACTGTGAAAATGGTTGGTGAGTTGAAAAATTTCTAGATTAAGCTCATCCAAGACCCCCAGATATCTAGCTCAATAGACATCTAAGTGTTGGACATCCCTGAAACTTACGAGATGTTATTAAGTAAGAATTGGTCAAGGGCCCTTAACGGGTATTTCTCTATGGACTTCTCCCACTTGTGGCTCCCCTGGAAGGGGAAATCAAACCAGATCCAGGTGGAGAGTGCACCCAGAATGAAACAGGCCCTCACCAAAGTTGGGAGGGTAAATGAAGTCCTCTTCTCTGAATCCTCCCCTGGGGTATACCAAACATGAGAGATCCTTACCTTTGATTTTATCCTCGGGGAGGATCCTATAATCTCTCAGAGAATTTAGGATCTAGATGAAAAGTTGAAGTGTGAGGTAGACTCACAAGGTACCATGACAACTCCAACCACTCTCTTGTCTGACACTTGGTGCTGGGTACATTATCAAAAATATTCTAAACTAGAGTGTGAGCCTTGCAATGTCACCACTACCCACTACATCAATAACCTCTAAGAGAAGGAAAGTGAAGCTAGTTCAGTTGGACTAAGTAATCCACCCAGCGATACACCAGAGGTGCCACTTGTCTAGGAACCTTAACTAGACAATTCTCCAAAAGAAAGTCTCACCCATGCACCATCAGAACTGGAGAAATCACCTCCCAAACCTCCCAAAACCAATCCAAATGCCACTTTGCCTTCCCAGCCCTAGAAAATGAACAATGATTTATGGATCCTAAAGTTTGATGGATCTCAGTCCAAACAAGGCTGTGGGGTTGGAGTGGAACTGATCAACCTGCGAGGAAAGTCCTTCCTTGCATATAACACGTTACAGTTTAACTACACCAAAAAATTCATGGAGTACAAGGCCTTGGTCCTCAAAATCCTATTCACACTGAGAAAAGGGATCATCCACCTCTGAACAATGGGTGATTTAGAGCTAATTGTAAAGTAGGTCTAGAGATAATACACGTGTCATGACAAAAGGTTGGCCACATACTACAACTGGGCATGTAGCCTAATTGAAGACTTTGATGCTTTTGGCATCGAGCTCATTCCCCAGAAATGTAACTATATTCGAGATGCCCTTGTTGTGTCTGCCAGCACCCTCGAGCTGATGGCTGGTTCCCAGCTCCAGAAATTTTTTGTTGAAATGGTCCCCACCCTATCCATCCCAGATAATATCACCCACTTTCAGGTTTTTTAGGATGACCAAAATATTTTGGCCTTCATGGCCAATGTTGGCGTTTTCAAGGATCAGATAGTGGAAGAATTTGATCATGACGATACCAAGCAGGGTGAAGAAGATGACAAGATCATCGACCTACCCATCAACACCATCCCTAAGGGGATGGTAGCTCTAGAATGTATTTTTGATTCGGATACCTGGGGATGAGATAAGAAATCATCCTCCTTTGAGGGATAAAAATTTGAAAAGGTCAATATCGGCAAGGCCAATGAAGAAAAATTGGTCCACATTGGTACCTCCTTCTCCCTAGAGGAGAAGGAGAAGATTCTCGCAGTTCTTTGATAATGCATTGATGTTATTTCCTGGGGGTATGAGGATCTAAAAACCTATGATACATGCATCATGATTCATACCATCCCCCTAAAACTAGATGCCAAACCTTTCTAGAAAAAGCAGAGGCCAGTAAACCCATTGATTGAACCTCTATTCCATCAGGAGGTTTAGAAGTTACTGTCCACTCAGATTATCTTTCCTATCATGCACACAAAATGGGTAGCCAACCTCGTCCCCATGCATAAGAAGAATGGTGAGATCCGCCTGTGTGTGGATTTTTGTAATTTAAACAAGGCATCCAAGAAGGAAAATCACCCTCTCCCATTGCTGGATGAGGTGTTACAAATTGTTAATGGCTCCCAAATGATGTCCTTCCTAGATGGGTACTCTAGATATAACCAATTTATGGTTAATTTTGAGGATATAATGAAAACAACGTTCACCACCAAGTTGGGAACATTTGCATATTAGAGAATGCCCTTTGGCCTAATTAATGTAGGGGCCACATTTTAGAAGGCCATGGACGTTGCATTTGAGGGCTTGGTTAACAAATGCATAATCATCTACATGGATGATTTAATTGTCTTTTCCCAAGATAGGCGTGATTACTCTGCCCACCTCACTAAAATCTATGAGAGATGTTGCTAGTATGGCATCTCCCTCAACCCCAAGAAGTGCATATTTGGGGTCACTGAAGGGAAGCTGCACGGGCATATAGTCTCTGAGAAGGGGATATCCATTGACCCTAAGAGAGTTAAAGCACTACTGAATTTTCAAATGCCCAACAGTAAAAAGGAAATGAGATCTTTCTTCAGAAAGATAAATTTTGTCTGGCGGTTCATAACTAGATTCGTTGAGATCATCAAACCACTCAATGACACGATGAAGAAATATACCAAAGATTGAGTGGAGCCCCGAAGTGAAGTGAGCATTTTCTCAGATCAAGAAAACCATAGTGGAGGCACCAGTCTTGGCAAGTCCAGACTATTCCCTCCCGTTCCATATCTACTCCTTTACTTCATCGCATTCTGCAGCTGCAGTTCTAACCCAGAAGGTTAAGGGGGATGAGAAAAATATTTCTTTCATGAGATACCCCTTAAAAAATGCCAAAGTCTAATATACACCCTTGGAAAAGCAAGACTTTACTCTAGTCAGGGCCGTGAAGAAATTCTGGCACTACATCCTTCGGAGCAAAGTGCATGCTATCACTCTAGACCAGACTATCAAATCTTTACTACTGCAGAGTGAACTAGGTGAACTCTGGGGAAATGGATGGCCATACTCTAGGAATATGATCTTGAGATGCAACCAATGAAGATAGTATGAGGCCAGGGACTATGTAGAGTGATGGCAGAAGTGACTCCAAACATTGAATGTCAATCCTATACTGTGGAGTCCATCACTCAAGATCCATAATATACCGATCTGGTATACCTGTTGCTCAACAAAATATGCTTGAAGGGGCTTCCCCCAATAAATGTCACACCCTGTGACTGAAAAATGCACACTTCATGATAAAATCAGAATGCTTTTTTGTAGGAATTTTAAAGGAATTTTCCTCCGGTGCATAGACAGGGACCAAGATGCCAAAATGATTGAAGAATTCCAAGGGTATTTTGGAACTGGGCATGGCTCAGCTAATGCTACCACCCATCTGATTCTCTAGGACAAATATTATTGGCCCTTCATCTTCAAAGACATTTACACTTATGTAAGGATGTGCCACACTTGTAAAACCGTAGCTCATCGTGAGTGGAACCCAACAATGCCTTTGCAGTTGGTATTTGAAGTTTGACCCTTCACCCAATGGGCATTTGATTTTGTTGGGAAAATAAAACCCAACTCATCTGAAAACCACTAGTATATTCTAACTACTACCGATTATTGTATCTAGTGGTCCGAGGCAATCCCATGCAAAAACAACATAGCGGATGTAGTTATCAAATTCTTGGAAGAAAACATAGTCACAAGGTTCGGAATGCCCTTTTCTATAGTGTGTGAAAATGGTCTGGCATTTTATTTAGCACAGTTATTAGAATGGACCTATCAAAGCAAGATCACCTTGAAGTTCTCTAGCAACTATTACCCCCAGGGTAATGGTGTTGCTGAGTCTACCAATTAAAATCTACTGGAGGTGATCAAATATTTGCTAAAGCAAAACCCTTGGGATTGGCACCAAAAACTTAGATTTTCCTTTGGGTGGATCATATCATAATTAAGGAAGCCCTGGGGACTTCCCCATTTCACCTGGTTTATGGCCAAAATCCTGTGTTCCCAATCAATTTGCAAATCCTAGTTTTACAATTCATGTAGGAATTCAATGCTCGGGACAATATCATGGAAGTTCAAGTTTTGAACCTATTGAGAATGGAAGAACAAATAAACATGGCACTGAAACATTTTGTGCATCATCAAGCAGTCATCAAGTGATGGTTTGATCAGAGAGCTAGATATAAAGCCTTTCAGGTTTCAGATCTAGTCCTTCTGTGGGACAAGGCCTGGGAGAAAAAAGGAAAGCACACTAATTTCCAAAGGCTCTGGCTTGAACCCTACCTAATCTCAGAGATCTGTGGGGCCAATACTTATCACCTCAACACCATGAACATAGAATTCATTCCATTGCCCGTCAATGGCTAGTTCCCCAAACATTACTTTTAATGAGGTGAGAGGTAAGTTATCGAAAGTTGTATCATATGTGAATATTTTCCTGCTTGTAAATATCTTCTTGATACTCCTTGGGAGCATCTATCCTTGTAAATAGTTGTTGGCAGTCCTCTGGGGTTGTCTTCTTTCCTTTTGCTTTGTTGTCTTTGGTTCTTTGTTTTCTCTGTGTCTTTTTTTTTGGGTTCCCGACATGTTTCCCTCTTTTGTAGACAGGTATGATTCGCATGACATCTATTCCCTAGAGTGGTGCCTTGCATATTTGGCTAGTTTGGAATCTATTGTTAGCACGGTGGAATTTTTCCACACTTTGGAGCTATTTTGTACACATAGTAAAAGGTTATGGGCAATCTTCATTGGATCCACATCTCATAAATCTTGAGATCAGTTAAAATAAAATATAGGAAGAAAGTAATCATATGATCCTTGAGAGTAGATCATTTGCACTGGTTGTTGACCATGTCAGAAAATGAAAAGAACATCTTGGGTCCAAAATGTCTCTCCTATTTAGAAAATTAAAATGGATGATAAGGTGAAAGAAGTACCACCGTAAAAATTAGCTAAGCTTAAGGTTCATGGTGAAAGAAGTACCGCCTTCCCCATCTTAAAAATAAAAAAAATAAAACTAGAGAATAGAGAATTCCAGGATCTGGGGGACCATGTAAAATATAGTGATTTTGGTCTGATGCACCCACTGCTATCTCTCTGCTTCTCTTGGAAGTCATCGGCTTGATTTTCTTCCAAAGCACACACTTCAAAGATGATGAAAGATTGAAGGATTGAATCAGGATGAGCCAGCTTTTCTCAGACACCTCATGCCTTGCAAATGAAATGCTTCAGGTAAAGATGAGTCCTAGTTTTGCTAACCAGAGATTCTATGGGTCTCAAATGTGCTAAGGCATTCATCCCAATGAGTCACCATTTGTTATGCCTTACATAACCATCCCTACATTTTGTTGGCAAAGTGTTGGGTCCCCCTTTTTTCTTTTGTCCTTTCTTTCTTTCTTTTGTTTTCCTCCAGCCTTTGCCTCTGCAGGGCCACTATTTTCTTTTCTTTTGGTTTCTCTTCCTTTGGGACCCAGTCCCAAAGTGTTTTTGTTTCTTTGCGCTAGATGGATTCTCGACTCCAGGATTCTTTGCCACTGCTTCCTCTTTTGATTAGAGGGTGTGGTCGCATGGGATCCCTGGGCCCAAAGTCCATAGGTTTGCCTTTTCTTGGGACTTGCAAAAGGAAGCGGTGCATTTTTACCTAAGGGTATAAATGGGTTTCACTTGTCATTTTTACATTTACCATGAAAAATTTACCCTGAGTGAATTAAGAGCGATTAAGTGCAATTTGTGAAAATTACTAGTGAGCTAAGTGTGTTTGTTTTGAGTGTTTAGCAGTTTGAGGTTGTTTGTGCTTCAATTCTCCTGTAGGATCTTTGGTGTTCACGGTTCATGAAGCTAGCTATTTGTAGACAACCTACCGTGCCCTTCCTCCCACATTTCTTGATGTTTAAGGTAGGCCCTTCTGGTTCTCTCTTTTTCTTTCTATTTTCTTCATTCTTTTCGTCTCTGGTTCTATTTTTCTTTGTTTGCTTTTACGTTTCTGGTCTTCATCGTCGCCTCTCATTGGTGGGATAACTTCGCAGGAAGGTTGTCTACCTTTTGTGCACTGTATATTTTGTGCATTTTGTAAATAGTATAGGTCTATGTAAGTAATTTGTAAAAATATGTAAATTAGTTGTGAGTCCATATAAATAATTGTAAATTCTTGTTAGTTAGTATTCTATAGGTTAGTAAGTGTTGTTTCCTATAAATTAGCTATTTTCTAGCTTCTTGTGTAAATTTGTCTAGTTAGGGTCTCTGTATAGTTGGTTTGTGTATTCTATCATGTCAGACCCATCTTGTGGCATGCTTGCCATGCTCTCCGCATCATAAAACCCAAATTCAAGCTCCCCCACCTAGTTTTTGCTTGGTTTGAACTCGACACCTCGCCTGTTCAAGCCATGGTCATTTTCTCTCTCCTCCATAGTTTCAACATTGATGGTGGGGTTAAATTTCCCCATGTATAGGCATTTAAATCATCCCAAGTGGCATTCATTTCATCCCTGTCAAGACATATATTTCCATTAAGTGTCATTATGCTATTTATTGCATGACCATGTGATAACCCACATCAGCCCAGTATGGCTCACTGCCTGTTCATTCAATAATGACTATTTTCTCTGAACTATGGGTTCTATGCAATACCACAACCTTCATCACATTGTCGCATAGACCAGAACTCCCCCAGAATCCCTGGGTGTTGATTAAATCCAAAGTGAGTTATTGTCTATTACATTTTCAGGATTTGATGCAAGATAACGTCTTTTTGAATAGGTGCAAAATGGTGATGAAATACCCAGAACCCAAACTTGGTTTTATTTAATAACTCATATTGACTATTGTCTAGTTGTGCAGGCTATCAAAAAATTCAACGACAAAATGTTTGAGGTAGCTTCCCCTCCCAAAAGTCTAGAACTTGCAACCACATCTACAAGAGTGGCTACTAAGTCAAAGGCTGAAAGGGCATTGGAAAAACTCCCATTCACATCCAAATATCAAAAGGATGGTTCCCTTGTAGGATCCAAGGTGGATTCTAAGTTGCAGCTAGTCACCGACACTGAGGTCGGACCCTGGTCTAGTTTACAAGGCATAATTAGAACAATGTTCTCCCAACATTTTTCCAGAGATAATATGGTGAAGAACATGGTCGCCTCTGGCATCATCAAAGCCACCTACATCCCCTACTATGTGCAGGCCCTAGAGTTTATCCTAACTTTGGCCAAATACTACAACACCACCATCTAGGCCGTTATACTTAGTGCTACCCTTCCAATTGGCTATCCAACATCCTTGGTATCTTTGGACGCTGCTACATTTGCTTCAGGGCTAGGAATCCCTAGTTATCTATTTCTACTATCATCTCCCGCATGACCTCTCTGCAAGAGTTTGACAAAGTTCCACAGCTCGCCTGACAACACCTCAAAAATGACTGGCTAAAAACACCAAGGACTACAAGAAAATAAAGTTGGAAACCCCTCTAGTAGATTTCAAAGAAAACATTCAAGTGGGGATCATCTTCTTATGTTAGGTCTTCGAAGAATCCCATGCCCGGTATTTCTCACTTTGGATGTATTACTTCCTATACGACATCTCTACTGATGGGAATAATTTTGACTAGGCAACAATTGTTGCCAATCATGTAGACTTCCAATTGAACACCGTCGACTGAAATTCAAATTTCTACATGACTTCTTATGTTTTATGGGCACTGGCATAGCAAAGAACCAGAATTTGGGGTTTAGTTACAGTGGGCATCTTTTGGACCAGGTCTCGCCAGAATGCTTAGTGGGACCATTTCCCACAGTTCCAATGGGAAGCCAACTTAATTTTTGCAGAGTAAATGACACCTTTGTTTACTTCAATATTTTGATCCCATCTCAGGATGCCAGTTACTGACTATCAAAGGAGGCTATGGCCTTGGTGAGTACATTTGACAATTATTTCATTCAATTTCATCAACATTCTTACATTTGGGTGACTGGGTTTTACGGCAAGCCCTACCTACTCCCCAAGCATTGTGAGGATAGTATTATTCTTTTGGAGTTTGGTAGGAAAATCCTAGAACTTCACACATTTTATCGAGTGAAGAAAGTCACCTCCATCCCATTCCTAATCATTTGCAGGAACTATTCTTGTAGCCTTACAACGGCCAAAGAGGTCGATAATGAGTTGAAGAGTCTGGAGATGGCTGAGTTCCACCTAGAAAGAAAAAAATTTGATCCACTCAGCAAGATAAGAACATGACTTCCTCGGGTGTCCACACCAAATGGGCCTCACATGGAGGAGTTATAGGAAGATTTCCAAGATGATTTCGACATCCAAGAGTGGAGGTATTCAAGGATAACCAAGGGGATGCTGAAGAGCCTTGGCCTTCGGACCTTTCCAAAATATTTTTTAGATAGCAGGCCCTTGGAGGGCCCGTCTTAAAAAATATAGGGGATCGACAGGACGAAACTCCCTTTGATGGTTTGGGACACCCCGAAGACTCTAAACATTGAGGATGTCACCCAGGGTATTATTCAGTGTAGCCATGAGTATTTTGCACAAGTGTGAAAGAAACGCTCCCGCTAGGGTCCAATTTTGCAGGGGTCTTCTTCGGCCTCTGGAGTAGCCAGGCCAAGTAGAGACAAGGGAAAAGAAAAAAAATGTGCCTCGGCCTAGGTCACACCCTAGGCTCTGCTCCCTATTTTGGAGAAAATCCATACTCAGTTTGAGGCATCTTGCCAGCTGAGTGAAACATCAAGTGCCCAGCTTTCCCTTGGCCTTCCAGTTACTCTGGTGAGATCCACCCTCCCATCAGGCTCACCATCACTTGCAGTATTAATGAGCCAGATGGTGAAAATAGAGGAGGAAAGTGTAGCTATTTTGGATGTTGGGGTCCCGCTGTAGACTCAAAGAAAGAAGAAAATAACAAAAAACCCTCCACCAAGCGCAGATCCAGGCCCGAGAATGCTGAGAAATATTTTGGTGGAGGTTATCCCTTCCTCCCCCAAAGTTGAGAATCCTCCATAGGTTTCCCTTGCCCATGATGATTTTGATGACATATTTGAGGAGGGTGACCTCATCAATTTGCAAGAGGACATGGAAAGGGCACTAGACACTACAACATTTGGGGTCAAATTTTGATGCCAATTTGTGACGGTGCTACCATCTGTGTGTGATTTTTTTATTTTTTTAAGAGCCCCTGACGATGCGGCAATAGCGATGATGCTATCATAATTGTGACACCCTCTTGATTATAAAAAAAATGAAAAGAAAAAGAAAGGCTCATTTGTGATCGAGCTGTGCATGCAAGTGGAAGGAAACTATACCATTCTGCATGCAAAGAGGGCTCTTGTTGTATTGAATCCAGCTACCTACGGTCCGGTTTGTAATTCATTTAGCTGGTTTCCTTCATGTTCCATTCTGCGTGCAAAGAGGGCTCTTGTTGTATTGAATCTAGCTACCTCCGGGCCAGTTTGCAATTCATTTAGTTGGTTTCCTTCATGTTTAGGGTATACCCACCACGTACTCATCAACAAGATACCACATTGTACTCACCATTTGAGGTATGTCTTGTATGTCTTGTATATGCCGTAATGAGAACATACATCGTAATCTACAGAAACCCTAGTATAAAGAAAGTGATGCTTTGTCACGGGAAGTATGCCATTGTTGTCTCATTGAAGCTTTGACCCTATCTATTGAAGGTCAGATGCCAATGAATTTTGTAATGGTTGGTGTCTTTTTAAATGCCTCATTGAGGGATTGAACAAACTATCTGGACCCTGGACATTCATGATCTTATTATCAATTTCAATATATGTCTTTTTTTTTAGCCTTTGGTTAAGAGTATATTACATGACTAGAGGCGTATACCCTAAGATGGCCTGATTGATATTATTCAATATGAGAACATACACTGTAATAAGAACATACACCATAATCTGTAGAAACCCTAGCATAAAGAAAGTGATGCTTTGTCACAGGCAGTATGCCACTGTTGTCTAGTAGGGAGGAACTTTTAGGTGTCATAAATCTTATAGCCTTGATAAATATGTCTGATACTTGCACCAGAGGTAAATGTAAGGCCCCTAGTCAAGCCACCCGATACAAGGATTAAAATGTGTCTATTTTATAATGCATTAAAAAATATCTTTCTATGGTCTTTGTTATATGTGGGTTATTTATGGTTTGTAATGGATAACTAAGTATGTTCATTTACAAGTTTCCTTATCCTTTGAGGTTGTGCATAGAAAATCACTATTTCATTTATTATTTACAAACCTATTGTCATGCTCCTTACAAGTAGTCACATTGTTACCCAATGGGAATACATATTCTAATTAATTCATGTTTCCTTTAGGGTAGTTGTTATATTTGACCATGCTTTTATGATCTACTTATACAAGTTAAAATGTATTTTATGTTTCCCTATAGCTGATAAACCATTTATGGGTCGCACGGGTATGTTGTCCCTCTTACCCCTGTGTATGCCATGTTAAGTAGATTCATTTATTGAGGAATAAACCATTTTATTTTGATGCATGGTAAGAGTCGGTTATTATCCACTTGTTAGAAGTCTTCTAGGTCTGATTGCAATTAATACTGACATAAATTTAGTGTCATTCTTAGGGATCCACAGAATTGTGAGTATGGATTCTAGAGCCTTTTATCTAAATGTTTATTAATTAACTATATCCTATTGCAAAGACCTCAAGGAACACCCCCCTTGGCCTATAAAAACATAATATGAAGGTGACTTTACCAGCTCACAAGCATTCCACCAGCCAAGCCATTGTCTATGTCCTTCCTGTTACACCTATTGACAATATCCATGGTCATGGGTTTTTGTTCAAGTATTTATGATTATTGGAGGTACATGTTTTATAGCCAACAAAACTCATTGAAAAAACCCTAGTAATCTATCCAAAAAGGTAAAATAAAAGTAATTGCTTTTCTAGGAAGAATGTTAAAAATCTCATACTTTAATCTCAACCCTGAAGCTTTGACCCTATCTATTGAAGGTCAGATGTCAATGAATTTTGCAATGGTTGGTGCCTTTCTAAATGCCTCATTGAGGTATTGAACAAACTGTCTAAAACCTGGACATTCAGGATCTTATTATCAATTTCAATAGTAACTTAGTAAAGAAGAATTTGGACTTTGGGGTTGCCTGGGAATAGTTTGCTAACCTAGTAAAGAAACACAAATATTCAAAAATTACAATGCTTAGCCTCATGGGCTTTACTAATATTGCAAGCAAAACTATAATTCAACTCTCAAATGAATGAGAACTCTTCTCAACTTCAAACAATCACTCCACTTTCAAAGATCCACGCCACTCTAGATGATCCAATCAACCTTGGATCAAATCTCAATGATCTACTCAACTCTAAATGACTAAACAACCAGCCCAAGCCTCCTTATTATAGAATTCTTGTGACTATTGGAAATCCCACTCCCTCTCTTGATGAACAACACATGGCTATAAAGAAAAGCAACAAATTGCCAATAAATGACCTTTCAACTTCCCTAGGAGGGCTCCTCAAAGGTGTCTCTTCAATTTTCTGAAGAGTATGCCTATAAATGTGTCTTTTCCCATTTTTTATGTAACCATTCAATAAATATGAGTGCATGACTCTTCCCCTTTCTCCTAAGTGAAGAAGGGTATTTTTAAGATTTTAACACTATAAATGATAGAAAAAGATATCCCTCCTTGAAAATTACAATTCACATTGAACATAGGCCACAAATATAGAAATTTTTTAACCTCCTATGTCCTGTAGGGCACTTTCATGGGTACATGGAGACCTATATATACTCACATTTATTTTTAACCACATAACCATAATAGAAAATAAAACTAACAATGTTTTTGGGAGATGCAGGAGTACCCTGCACCCTTGGATTCTCCTGCATCAAACACCTAGGGTAGGAGAATTATGTACTTAGTCTCACAAAATGGTGTTGGATGGTAGAGCCACCCTTTCAAATTGCAAACAATCTTTAATGAACTCCATCACTATAATAGGAACCTCCAACTAGTTCTTATTTCTCCTCCTCCAACACCTAGCAAGAACAAGCATCCTCCTTCTCTGACAACTCTGCTCTGCTCTTGTCTTCCTTGATGTTATATTAGCTCTAGCATAACCCGACCTCCTTCACCATGTCTAGTCTACAACCCTCTTCCTCAATGTGAAATTTTTTCCACTGTAATCCGACCACCTCCTCCAAATGTTGCTCTAGTCAGCATCCCTCCTCATTTCACCACTCAATATTCCTCTTCTTTTCTGTGGGTTTTAACCCGGCCAAGTTTGGCACCCACCCAAGTTTGGCCACCTCAACCAAATGCATTTTGTAACCTCATGTACGCTCACTACCTCAAGATACACCTCTCTATAATTCTCTTTCTTTACAACCAACCTCTTTTTGGTTTCCTGCTCCACGCTCTCCATCATTCTCATGCCATCCAAAGGACATTTCTCAACTTTTGTTATATCCTCATGTGCTGTAACACTATCCATAACTGCAACCTTTTTCTTGTCTTCTTTCATGCCTTCCCAAAGACATGCTCCTTTATCTTCTATTACATCTTCATCTGCTGCAACACCACCCAGTGCTACAACTTTTTCTTCACCTTCCTTTTCTGCTATCAACATTTTCAAGCCTTCGCAAAGACTTGCCTCTAATGCAATATTTTTAGACTATTCTTTACTTTAGTTGGCTATAATTGAATGTTACATAGTGGTGAGGGGTATATGCCTATCTTGCTAGAGAATTTCCCCTATTTAGGGTTCCACCAATCATATTTTATGTTATAGTCTATGTCTCATTGTTTGTTAATGTTTTCACATTCACCATGCTCGCTGATGATGTATGAATGCAAACATATGACTATTACGTGGATTGAAAATTGTTTATAGTTTACACTATATTTTCTTGTTTGGAGGTGTTTTTAAATAGTTACATGGTGAAATACATAAGTGAAGAGAAGTTTGGGAATATCCCACTCACTTCACAAACCAAGTTGAGTCTTTCCTTATTGCAACTTTCAAATGACACTCCTTTGTCAAAAAATGATAATCACTTGCTATTCTAGTAAATGAAGTGCCAAGTAAAATTAACTGCCCCTTATTTGTAGTCCAAGTAACATGATTGTGATTATAAAATTGTTTATAAAAAATGTTTTGAGGCAACATTTAAAATGTCCCTTCCTATAATTTCGTAGGGTTTGCACAAAATTATTATAATTCAAATATAGAGAGACTTCTTTCTATCTTATAAGTTATATAGAACTCTTTAATTTGCCATAATGAATGTACCAAATATAGAAGTTAATATCAACCTGATTAGGTATTAGTGATTCCAAAGAAGCATAAATAGAATCACTGATATAGTGATCTGTGAGATATAATAATTGTTGATCCTAATCCTTGTTGATTTGATTAATATGATGATCCAATGCTAATCTCAATGAGGACTATTCTGATATTTAAACCCTCTCACTTATGCAATGAATCAAGTATAACTGTGACACTTAGTGCACTGAGGGAATGATAAGGTACAAGTTGAACCTAAGTTGCTGGTTCAGATTCAGATTTGAAATTTGTTCATTTTTTTGGGTGTGCGTGCATGCATGTGTGTGTGTGTGTGCATGCAGAAGCAAATAACCACTATGCTAATAGTAAAGAAACATATAAAAATACACCACCATATATATTAATGTTTTAGTCCAAATTCACCATAAAAAAGGCCAAACTTGTGTCGGGTTCGTCTAATATAATTTGGGTAGACTTTTGCAAGAATGGGATAAGGACCAGACTTTTGCAAGAACCAGACCAAACTTTGGGGTTGCCAGGGAAGAATTTGGTAACTTAGATTAATATCATCCCTCCTTTGAAAATGTCTTATCCTCACCACATGAATATTTTCTATTATGTTTAAGTATGTGTGTCATTTTACTTCTTTGAAGGGAAAATATTCTTATATAAACATCTTTGAATTGCTAAAAGTTTGTATCCCATCAAATTTTGGCTTGCGAGAGTACTTGAATGTGAACAACAAGAACCATATAAAGATTCTTTGTTCATTAGCTGTGTTGATCAATATCTAGATGTGTGCATTCAAGTTATTTGTCTCTATAAGTAATCCACTAACATGGGTAAATAATAGAATAGTAACAATACCCACTTCCGAGAGTTTTCTTGATCTGTGCTTTAATTGCTCCTCTATGATCTAAAGTTTGTTGAATATGGTTATGTAGAGTTGATATTTGTGCTCATTTTGTCCATTTGACATATTTCCTTACATCATTCATTTTGGTTTTTTATGGCTTTAATACATTGTTGGCCATTATAAAAAAAAATGGCTAGAGTGTTGATATAAGAAAAGATAGTTTATTTGAACCTCTACCTTTTTAATTAAGTAGAGAGTGAAGATTTGAGAAATGCTGTTTAAGTCTGATTCTCCTTCCCTGCTCAGCTATCATTCCCTCACCCAATCTTTCCTTTTTAAGCGTACTTGGCTTCGATATTTTCCTTTTTAATGTTCTCTTGTCATGGATCTTTCTGAGAAGGGCGAAACATATTTTGTGTGGATTCTGGCTAGTTTTGATTGAAGCCACTTTTGCGTTTGGGTTGGTTTATTTGTATGGTATGAAGGTGGTCTGTGCATACACAAAATTTTGGGAACTGATTGACTAAATGTCTAAACTCAAATTTGAGAAAGATTTTGGAGTATCACAAATAGGAGAAAGCTCAAATTGGACGTCTTCTAGAATACCCATTTCACAAACATTGTTATGTGAAACATCCTGGCTAGTTACCAGTGAAGAATAACCTCTACTATAAAGATCAAGGTCACAGAAGAATCCATCATAATATGTTTCCATTTCCTTGAAGTGATATTAAGAGGAGGAGGAAACAAGATTTGATCTTTAAACTGTTACAGTTCAAAATACCAAGACTCAGGGTCTCTATTTATACTCATTAAGAGGTGTGCCTAAAATCTCTACCTGATAAAACCGATTGACTAACAATCCATTCTTGACTCTCTAAACTTCTGAAAATCCATTCTTGGCTTTCTACACATTCAACTTGAACTTCTAAAAATCCATTCTTTGAATGAGTCTCTGGCTGGCGTTTGTCTATCACAGATTTGACTTTGATAATGAGTTGAATTTTTTGTTAGGTGGTTAAGGTGATGACCTGCATAAATAAATTGCCTTCTATGTGGAGGAAATATAGAAGGAAAGGTTTTAAGATTTTGGGATGATGATCTTCGGAAGAGTGCATATTTATCTTCTTTTGAAAATCAGCTTCTAGCACCAACATCAACCTAGGACACCTAGTGCACCTAGTGCCTCCACCATACCAAAACTCCAACCAGACCTCTCACCTTGATCCCAACACC
Source organism: Thuja plicata (assembly GCA_018584345.1). Lineage (NCBI taxonomy): Eukaryota > Viridiplantae > Streptophyta > Pinopsida > Cupressales > Cupressaceae > Thuja > Thuja plicata. The sequence continues at coordinate 88,041 of MU227694.1, forward strand.
ATAGATCATCTTAACATGGTATATTTGCCATGTTACAACTTCCCATTCACT
>MU227694.1:109884-142961 GCA_018584345.1 Thuja plicata
CATGAGGTTATAGTGGACCCAATTGATCTAGATTGACCAATAAAAAATTCCACTTTCTACATTGAAAAAGTACCATATCTCTCTCTTCAAGGGTGGGTTATTCATTACTACCATGTCATGTTGTATTAAGTTGTATGTAGCTCCAATTGTTTATTGTTAAAGTTAAAGTTAAAACTGAACTACGATGTCTCTGCAAGTTACGTAGGCATGGCCATCAATGATGAGCCCCCAAGGCATTAGGTCTAGCCCTTAGGTCTTGTAATTTTGAGTTCTTTCTTGATCTTGCCACCCCTTACCAATATTTTACATAGTTTGTATCTCTTTACAAAACTAGTTTTCAATGCCTTATGAAACTAGTTTTCAATGCGTTATGCATTTTTCCCACTTATTCATTATGTTGGAATACTTATTCATTATTTTCATTGTTGTTACTAATTATTTGTTGAGTTTGTGATCTCTTTCTCCCTTGGGAATGCTTTCCAAGTATAATCAGTAGGATTTATACCATCTATCTTTCTTGAAGACTCTTTATCAAAAGGGGATCAATGTCCTTTATCTTCAATAGAATAAGGGGTGCAGAAGGTTTCTTTGCATCCATTGGGTATAGAAATTGAGTGGTATACCCAAACGATGCAAAAAATCTTTTGCACCCTCGATTTTAGTGAAGAGAGAAATTCCATTGATACCCTTTGGATAAAGAAGCTTCATAACATAAATATGACATCCTACCATTACTACTAGGAAAGCATTCCAAGGGATCATAGATGCTCTATCCTACCACATACACGTGTGCATTCCTTATCATAGCCTAAACACAAGCTCAATTTCATGAGGTTGTAGGGGACCCAATTGATCTAGATTGACCAATAATAACTTCCACTTTCTACATTGAAAAAGTACCATATCTCTCTCTTCAAGGGTGGGTTATTCATTATTGCCATGTCATGTTGTATTCAGTTGTATGTAGCTCTAATTGTTTATTGTTAAAGTTAAAGTTAAAAATGAACTATTATGTCTCTGTGAGTTACGTAGGCAAGGCCATCTATGATGAGCCCCTGAGGCATTAGGTTTGGCCCTTAGGTCTTGTACTTTTTAGTTCTTCCTTGAACATGCACATAAACATGACAGTTGTGAAACATAATATCCTTATGCATTATGCTGCTGTGATTTTGCCTCTTTTTTTGGACATTACTAATTATTGCTTTCTCTTTTTTCCTTGGTAATGCTTTTTAGGTAGAAATGATAGAATAGCATATATCTTTCTTGAAGACTCTTTATCAAAAGGGGATCAATGTCCTCTACCTTCAATCAAATATGGGGTGCAAAATGTTGCTCTTCATCAATTCGGTATAGAAATTGAGTGTTATACCCAAATGATGTAGAGCAACTTCTACACCCTCGATTCTAGTGAAGAGAGAAATGCCATTGATACCCTTTGGATAAAGAGGATTGATACCACTTCTACCATCCTTTAAAAGACTGGTTTTAAAGTTAAACCTAAACTATGATGTCTCTATGAGTTACGTAGGCAAGGCCATCTATGATGAGCCCCTGAGGCATTAGGTCTGGCCCTTAGGGCTTGTACTTTTGAGTTCTTCCTTGATCTTACCACCCCTTACAAGTATTTTACATATTTTGCATCTCTTTATGATACTAGTTTTAAGTACCTTATGATTGATTTAGCTAAGTTATTGATGTATCTTATCTTACAATCTTGTATGTAATAAACTATGAATTTTATATCATGTATCTAGTTGTGTAGCCATATATACAGGTGCAGGAAATAGAGAGGAAAGGATAAGTGTATGGCTTGACTATGCACATGCATAATTGTAGATGAGGATTAGTAATAGGGTGCCATGCATTGCTTAGATCCTTTGGATCTAACCCCATCTTGACATTCCTTATAGGTTTTGTATCATACAGGAGCATACTGGATTCAACCCTGGGTCAACACTTCAACGACATGATGCATTGATGCTAAGTCTTTTGTACACCTTTTGCTTGGTAATTTAAAGCCATCAATGGAAACTTACAATCCTAAACAATTAGTATACCATTGATGGCTTCATAATTATTAAGTAAAAGGGAGTTATTTGATTCAAAACCCCCTTTGGTGATGATCCTATGCAGTTCCACACAATGTCATTGGTTTATAAAACATTTAGGGCCTTCTAACACTATATATTCTACACAGCTGCATGTGCATTCTCAATTCAGAGTATGAAAATCTTATTTTGGAGGGAGAGAAGCCAAACACATAAAGAACATGCACATAAACATGATAGCTAGGAAACATAAATATAGATATCACAATAGCTGAGAAACATAAATGTAGATATCATGGTCGTAATTGTTTGGAGACAACATAATTAAGTGGTATACCCAAATGATACAACACAACCACTACTCCAGTTCTTACTTGGCACTGCACAATCCAAAAACCATAGATAAGGAATAAATTTAGAGAGCGGAGGTATATTATTTTGATTGTTATGGCCCTCCTTCGCTCTCTAAATTTATTCCTTATCTATGGTTTTTGGATCATGCAGTGCCAACTTAGAACTGGAGGAGTAGTGGTTGTGTTGCATCGTTTGGGTATACCACTTAATTATGTTGTGTCTCCAAACAATTGTGACCATGATGCCTACATTTATGTTTCTCAGCTGTTGTCTCCTAGGATCCCTTATGACCCTTTATGATCCTTTACGATCACTAAGAATACATCTTAGAGATCTTAAAGTGTCGTAAAGGGTCATAAGAGTGTCCTAGGAGGGGCCAGATGAGTTTCCACCTTCACGTGGTTGGCCTTGTGAAGTAGAGAATGTTAAACTATTCTTGAAATAAAGAGAAACTCTTAAAAACTCTAAAGCGACACTAAAAAATACATGCGATGTCAAGCCGTCGACAATTGCTGATAGCTCAATATCGCATGTATAACAAACTCGTCGCATGACTATCATAATTTTGACACTTTCTATACAATGGCTATGTCTCGTAATAGCGATAGATAAAATGTAATGACAACATGATTGCAATTATAGCCAGCTCGTATTGTGATACCTAGACGTCACTTTTTTTAGATTTGCGATGAATTTGTTATACTTGCGACGTCAGGATGTCACAAAATTACCAATGGCTTGATGTAACATGTATAGCAAGTTCATCGCATGTCTAAAAAATGACAGATAACATGCGACACCTACGTGTCATAATATTGACAGATAACATGCGATGCCTACATGTCGTAATAACGACACATAAATTGTGACACCTACGTGTCATAATAGCGACACTAACAAAATGTATCAATAGTGTGGTAACCATCATAGCTAGCTCATATTACAATAGTTAGTACCATCACAATAATGACGGACGACATAGTCATCATTATTTCTGACACCAAAACTGCAATACTAGTCTCTTTCTCTAGGCCAATGAGAAGGTGTCAAAAAAGTGACACATAGCTGTCAAAAAGAGGCCTCAAATGTACTAATCAGAAGAAATCACCATGAAAGAGGTAGAAAATATCCCTGGGGAGGGATAAACACAACAAAAAGAAATTTCTCTGGAAGAAGAAGTCCGGGAACAAGAACAAGGACACGAGAAAGGACAAGACTTGGGAAATATACCAAGTATTGAAGAAACACTGGTCCTAAGGACTGAGACAGAGGAAAGGTAAGAGAAAGATGAGCATCCAACAATGGATGGGGAAACTAGACCTAGGGGAGCAACTGTACCCTCATTCATCACGCTCTAGATGCCTCAAGTTAATCTAGGTGATCAGCTACCCCACAATCTAACATTCAGCCAGGTAGTCTTCATGGGCCAACATCTAGATCCAAGCCAGACACCTTTTCCCCCTCTAGAAGATGTTCCCTCAGACGAGAATGTCCTAGCAAATAATGCCAAATATAACCATTAGAAATAAGACAAGAGGGAGAACCCTAGAGACAAAAATGCAGATGTTATAGGTGCCAATAGAGACAGGGTCCTCGACACCATAGATGAGAATGCCACCAAGGTAGAAGACATGGGGAATCCCAAGAGTGGAGAAAAGGAGCCTATAGAGGCCATAGATACCGAATAAGAGCGGCCAACTCCCAAGGAAAACCCCAGTACCCAAGACTTAGCAATAAGACCACCCCCGCCACCTATGTGGCTGGTAGATTTGAGAAAAAGGAAGGCCCCAACAGTAGCAAGAGTTCTTCTCTCCTTGGTCAAAATGATGGCCCAAAATCAAGAGGCTTAGAAGCCTAAGAAGGCCTGGACCATCCATACCCTCTAGACAAGTTGGGGAGGAAGCTCTGTCGCAGTAATAGCAATGCCTCCCCTAGATCTAGAGGCGGCAGTTGTAAGAGCTGAAGAGTACATAGTTAAAGAATTTCCTCTAGGAAGGAGAGATAAACAGGGGGTATTGAACCTGTTAAAAGAAGATACATGAGTATTTGAAGCCCGATATGACAATAAAAAGTACAGAAGATGAAGGAGGAAAAAAAAAAGAATGAAAATCTCCTAGGGCTTCTCATATAATTAACGCAGCCACTGGACGAGATCCATCCGAAAGCCTCAACATCTGGAATACCTCTCCCACAGGGTGATATCGATACTTTAAGGGCCATGAAGAACAAGGCACAAGAAGTAGATGGGTGGGTCACTGAGTAGGTCACATCCATAAGGTAGTTCCTGGAAGTGACACTCCTAGACCTCTATCAGGCCAACAATGTTTTGGGTAAGGTGAATGACGTTGTCTCCCTATGGGAGAAAGAAATACAAAAGTATGAACAGTGGAGGTCCGAACTAGAAGAAATGATGAACTTCAGGGAGGAAACCCATATAGAAATAGATATTTTGGGATATGAACCCTTTAGGTTCCTCTAGGTCTAATACTCTAGATTTGGTCTCAAAGTTGAGGTGAGAAAGAAACTGGTAGCAGCCCTAAAGAGTAGAATCCTGAAAGTCTGAAATTATTTAAATTTATATACAAAATTTGTAACTAGGGTTTCACAAGTTGATCCTTTTTCCACTGGAAGTTGTGCTCTAGAAGATTTTGTATTAAGTAAATTTGATGAGTTGATGGAGTCCCGGTACCAGTCCGCCAAAGATTTTGATGGAGGAAAGATGTCACAGTTAACCAAGATGATGCTCCAGGCTCATGACGCAGCAAAAGTGGCTGTAGAATTCAATGAAGGGGCCAGCGATGTTGATGAGCAATTTAGAGTTATCATATGACCACTGGGACTGCATCAAATATGTAGATGAGGAAGGAATCATCTATATTTTGGAGGCGTTCAAATAGAAAAAGGAACAATAAATTTCTCTGGACTCCGAATATTTTCACCAGCAGGGTGCAGTTTTGAAGATTCATTATTCTTTTAGTGTAAGCTCCCAGACTCTAGAACTCTAGGTCTGAAGTTTTGTATTCATTCACAATGGTCTATGTCAGGGTTCCCTGGAGTTGACTGATCACTGTAAAGTAGTTAATAAGGGTCAGAAGGTAGATGATCCAGTTAAGGTATGTCAGGTGGAAGAGATGGCTCTGACAGGTGATTCTCCCAAGGCACCACTCCCACATTAAATACCTGGTGCACCTCAAAGACAGGGAGCCATAATTTGAATTTATGAGGCATGTAGCTTAGGTTTCCGAGACAATCATATTTCTTCCATAACTATCTCAGCACTCTTCTCTAGGCTGATTCTTCCAGATTTATCATCTTATCTTCTTCTTCTATCTTGTGAGACCTTTGCAAATCTTGAGGTGATTGTAAGTGGTGCAGGTGGTATCAACCATAGATATTTTATTATATTTGGCAAGTGTACAGTTAGATTAGGTTAGTTTTAGGTCAAAATTTATGTATAAATAAGAAGTCTGACGCCATAACAAGGGTCGACAAAATTGATGATTTTGCAGTCTAGCAAGTAATAGAAGCATAGCATTTTACTTTCAGTTATTTTCAGGAGCTTAATGCTCAATTATTCTTAGTATTTTAGAATGCTCCCTTGGAGCCATGATTGTATTCACCAGTGATACTAGAACCATTTGAGTTAATGAAGAAGGAAGAACATCTTGTAGCTACTGTAAGATTAAAAAAGAGGATACGATTGAAAAAGGAGGGTTTAATATGTTTTGGTTATGTTTATGATGTGTTGATTCCCTTAATCTTACTTTACATTTAATTGAAGTTTGTATTGAAATGTGTATTAAAAGGAAAATAAGATGTTCCATCTTTATCCTCAAATGCACAAATGAAAGATCCAAGTTGATCAATCCAAAAGATGGATTAATGCACAAGTAATCAACTATTTGGAAATGAAAACAAAGGGGAGATCTTAAATTCTTTTAATTGACAATGTAGATATGATATATGGCAATAATTGAAAAGGATGAGAGAAATTACTAACCTTGAAGAATTTCAGATCAAAGAATGCTATTTTCTGAGGTCAGTACTCTATTTCTGGAAAATCTAAAGTATGAGCTGGAACCAAAATGTAGAGACGAACAAAACCCAGAAATCCTTTTTCGATCTGACACCTTATTTTGAAAAAGGTCAACCTTGACCCACAAATGTCACCTTTGACCCAATAATCTCGACCCTTACTTGCACAGCCTCAACAAAAAATCTATTCGCGGAGCCTGAAAGAAAGACGAAAAGGGTATCTAGGTCTGAGTCCAAATCCATGGTCTTGAACCTATACCTGCAAGAAAAAGAGGTTTTTTTTTGGGGGGGGGAGGGGTTTGCCTTAGTCAAACCCCAGTTTTGGAATTAACCTCAAATATATGTAATTGAAATTGTAGAAGTAAACAAAGTAAATGCATAAATTCGCCTTTCTTGTAAAAGTCCTTGTGGAGGATTCGAATCCTTGAATCCACAAGTATGTATACACCAATGGATCTAGAATGTGGAATGTAGGATGTCTTCAATCAATTGCTTGTTGATCTTCAACACCAAATCTTGAATGGGTTCTTGATTATGAAGAGGCTTGGAAGAAGATGGATGGAGAGATCACCAAAAAAGGGCACTGTGTAGCTTGAATCCTTCAATGGCCTCCCATGGATCTCTTTGAATGCTTGAAGGCTTGATGGTGAATGAATCCTTTCTTCAAATCTTGCTTCTTGCTTGATTGTTTGTTTGAATATTCACTTGATGATGTTTCTCAATTGCTCAAGGATGCTTAGGCTTCAAGAGAGGACTTAGAGAAAATGAGGGGAGAAAGGCTCCCTTTTACATGAAATTAGGGAACAATCTTCTAAGGAGGCTGACATAGGATAATTAAATTCCCATTAAAGTCTTTACCCCTAGGAGAGGAACTAAGTTAAATATAATTGAGGAATCACCACTTTAGAACCCGAAACAACCGAACCAGAAGTGGGAAATAACTTTTTGCAAAGACCAACATCTGAAAACTATGGGACCCCAAGATTTGAACCCTGGGTCAAGGTCGAGGTCAACCTTGACCTAGGTTAGGGTTGAGGTCATCATAGACCCAAAAGGTCGACCCTGACCGTGAGGTCAAAGACCTCAAATCTGTAGTCCAAGATGCCAAAAACTAGATGAAAATAAGTGCAAAGAGAGGAAGAATCAGGGGGAAAGCTAGGTAAAAGTCAAGAACCCATTAAAGGTGCTTGATATGACCCCAAAACACTTACTCAGAAGGCTAAACTAGTCTACCATGAAAGTGCTTCCATTTTCTGACTATACATTTAGCCCCCACTTTAGCATGAGTATGGACTCAACGCAAACTCTTGGTAAAGGAAATCATAGAGAAAAGACAATCTTATTGGAATCAAGAGGGACAAAGAAATCCTCAAGTCCCCAAGGGACTTAAGTCTCTATCAACCCTAAGATCACAATAAGAGAGACACAAATTTAAAGAGAGATAAAGAGAGAGGGTGTGATTATCTTTCCCAATGAAAACTTATGTCCCATTATGAACCACACAAGAAAACAATGTAACTGGAAAGATGGAGTTGAACTGCCGAGTAAATGTGGCTACTCACTAGTCAACTCATCAATGAGATCCATTCTTAAAGGGATCAAAAACATTGTAGATTGAAAACTGGCAGGATCAAGGGATCCATATAATTTTAAATTGGAGGGATCAAGAGATCCTAAAAAATGACCATGCTTTAAGGATTAGTTTTTAATCCATAAAGGGAAAAAAATTTTAAGTTTTGAAAGCTATTTTGAATGTGTGTGTGTGTGTAAAAAGTGAGTAGAGCATATGCCCCCATGTTAAATTCATTTCTAACACTTTAACAGGAGCAATGGTTTTAATGAAAACATAAACAACTCTACAAATTACGTTTCCACTATGAGATGGCCCCAAACAAAGACAACTCAAGGGAAATAAAACATTAACATACACAAGAACACAAAAGGGATCTACCTATTGTGGGGTCAATATGATCATAAGATAACATGTACATATGAATATGATATTATTGCAAATGAATTGACATCGTTCCCCAAAGAAAGTAGAACTACAATCACAAGGGAGGAAAGAAAACTTTAAGAATTACGAAGAAGATTCTTTTTGGACCATGACATAGAGACCAAAAAGAACTAGTGCTACCATGTCACAGATCCAAGTAGATTATACAAGGAAAACATTTACAAACAATAGCACAAGTAAAACATAAAATGAAACAACATATAGAAGCATAAAGATACATATAGAGGAATTTCACAACATGGTTGATTCCTTTATCACCTTGCACCAACGAAGTAACAAGGATCATATAAAAGAGTCTAACAAACATTTAGAAAATACATTACTGGAGAAGCACAACACAACATGCTAACACAAAATGGGCTACCATAAAAGATAAGCCAATCAAGCACATTGCCGACCCTCCCCATCTTGATTTATGTCATTGATGGAAGGTGGGAAACTTGCAAGAGGGACTATATCTAATACAGTAGGAATGGTAGCCAGTTCTAAACAAGGATCCTCTTGAGAATCACAATGCTCAATACTAGGTGTAATTGTTAATTGAGTTGAAAGCATATGAGGTAGATCAATATCAAGATCAATGGTCTCATATTCATCACTAAGATCAATAGGATCATCTAGAGTGTCCTCCTCATCAAGGTTGATTGAAATGGGATCTAAGATGCGAATAGGATCATCATACTCATTCATCTTAACATGTTTAAGAATATTAACATCCAACACATCAGGAAAGGGTTGATCAAAAGAAGGTAAGGAGTTATGAATAACAGAAGCATGATCTCTAGCCTTAGCTCTAGGCTTCTTACGACGTTCATTATTAGATTTGTTACATTTATCTTTGTTGAGCATATTTTGTGAACTTGGAGGAATGAAAATAGGTTCCTTCACAAGTTCTATGGGAGGATTCTCAATAGGTTGTAATGAAATAATAGAAGTTTGATTAGTAGAATTAGAAGTAATTGATAAATGAGGTATTGTGGGAGTAGGCAAAAGACCACGGTTGGAATCTATCTGAGGCATACTTAACTCAGCAATTTTTTGATGTTTGTAATCTTGGTATGAGAGGAAGAGATGATCAAGGTGAGGAGGACATGAGTTGGTAATGAGGGCCAAAATAAATCGAGAGTAGCACAATCTCTAGGCCTAGAAGGTTGATACAAACTATGATTAATCATTTTGAATTCTCCATTATGAATAAACTTAAGACATTTATGAATGGGAGAAGTGATAGCATGCATAGAATTTATCCAAGCTAAACCAAATTTGATTTGAAATTGATCAGAAGCAGGGATGATGATGAAGGTAGTATCTACAACTTTACCACAAAGTTCAATAGGTAAGTTAATAGAACCAAGTGTAGCATAAAGAAAACCATTACATGTTTGGATCCATGCATCAAATTGATCATAACAATCACATTTTAGTCCTTTCATAAAAATATTTTCCTCATTAATGACATTTATTAGAGATGTGGGATCGACTAGACAACCAGGAGTAGGTATCTTAGCAATCCTAGCATAGATATAAAGGGGACCATCGGGAGTCTTAATCATTTTAGAATCATGAAAGGTAATTAAAAGTTCGCTAGGTCACTTATCCTTAGTTTTTTTTTGAGGTTTAGGTAGAATTGGAAGTGAAAGTGAAGGTGAAGGATCTTGAACAATAGGTTGAGACAAAACAACACCCTCCACATGATTCACAATGTGATTAGGATCATCCATCTTTGAATCATAAACAATATCCACAAAATATGGTTAAGCTATAGTATTAGTATCATCTGTAGGTAAAGGATTCATATAGATTTGAAGGTTTTGATTAGGAAGAGAAATAGATTTATTCCCATTACCATCAAAATTATCAATATTCAAAGCCTTGGAATCAATTAAATCTTGAATTTTAAGCTTTAGAGAGTAACATGTTTCGGTATCACGGCCATTCTGGGAATGGTGTTGATAGAAAGCTTTAGAATCAAAAGATTTTGAAGCTATCATGGTGGGAAGAAGAGGTCAAATAGGAGGCAAGGTAATCATACTAGCACTTAATAACCTACTCATTATAGAATGCAAAGTTTCAGAGAGAGGAGTAAAGGTATGATTCATATGGAAAGCAGTGGATGTAGAAGTGGCATTGTTGGATGTAACTGCAACTTGATCAACAACCACATTTGTCTATTTATTAATCTTGAAATAGTTGTTAGGTTTTTGAAATTTATTATGATTAGGAGCATTGTCACTCTTATCAACTAGAACATGAGCCATTGGAGTGTTGTTCTCAAACTGACTCACTTGTAATTGATAATGGTAAAGTTCTGCACACAGTTGTTGAAAGGAAGTAAATTCAGTAAGTAGAATCTTATCTCTAATATCCTTTTGTAAATTTGAAAAAAAACATATGTTGAATATATATCAGGAACATGATAGGAAATCTGAGCATACAAGTGCTTAAATCTACCAATAAAATCAATCAATTTTTCCTTAATGTTTTGTATACAATGCTTTAAATCAGATAAGGACACTTATGGACCAATGTTATTTTGAAATTGTTGGATAAAATAATTGGCAAGTTTAGGAAAAGAATCAATGGAATAAGGAGGTAAAGAACAATACCATTGTAAAGCTTTATCCCAAAAAGTTCTAGCTAACAATTTAGCTAAAATCTTATGGTCATGAGCATAATCACTACAAAGGATTTGGAATCTTTTAACATGAGTAACAGGATCAACTTTACCATTGTAATTCTCAAGATGAGGCATATTGGCTTGCTAAGGGATAGTAGCATGAATGATGTTTGGGGATAAAGGACTACCCATGTCACATGTAGGAATACTAAATTTAGATTGAGTTAAAGATGCAAGTTGTCATTGTAAAGATGACATAGTTTGAGCCAAACTAATAATTGTGGAATCATTAGAGGAAACAGGTGTCATAGCAATGTTAGGAACACTAGGAAAATTATAGGAAGTAACAAGAATAGAAGACACAACTGGTGGAACATTAGGAACCATAGTTGGAAGAGGATTAGTATAAGTAAAAGGCACAATATGATATGAAGGTTGTGAGGTAGGTAAAGATACGGCGGAGCACTCATAGATGCAGTTGGGAGAGATGTGGTCATCAAAGGAGGATTATAAGTAGGAATGCTAAGTAAAGGAATAGAGGAAGGTCCTACACTAGTGACAATAGGTGTAAATCCTAACTCTTGAGCTTCTTGGGCTAAAGGTTTAACATTTGAATGCACAAGATGCGTAAGACCACACAAGAAATTAACACATTGATCATTATCATGAGGGACTTTCTTCAGGGCCTCTATATCTTGGATGGAATTTTGATTATGGTTTTCTTGGATAAGCCAATTTCCCATTTTATCAAGTTTGGTTGAAAGTTTTTGCACTTGTTTAGGAGGAACTATTAAAGCGTCATCTTCATCATGAGATGAGTGAGAAGATTTATGCTCCATAGAAGGATTGGAATCATGAGTTATCAAATTATCATCTGGGATCCTAACACAAGGAGAGGAAGACTTGGGATCAAAGGAACCCATAAGTCTATGACTTCTTCTAACCAAGATACTATAAGTAGGACTAGAAGTGGTAAAGCTCATATACCAATGCAATGTAAATGAACAAACACAAGATTTTGATTTCTTAATTTTAATTGTAATTGAAAGAACATGCAAGATCTAGCATAAACATGTAAATCTAACACCAAAAAAGAAAGAGTTGTCTATTGCGGGTTCACCAAAATGTAAGATTGAAAAGGAAGGTTTAATAGGTTTTGGTTATGTTTATGATGTGTTGATTCCCTTAATATTACTTTACATTTAATTGAAGTTTTTACTGAAATGTGTATTAAAAGGAAAATAAGATGTTCCACCTTTATCCTGAAATGCACAAATGAAAGATCCAAGTTTATCAACCCAAAAGAGGGATTAATGCACAAGTGAATCAACTATTTGGAAATGAAAATAAAGAGGGGGATCTTAAATTATATTAATTGACAAATGTAGATATGATATATGACAATAATTGAAAATGATGAGAGAAATTACTAAACTTGAAGAATTACAGATCAAAGAATGCTATTTTCTAAGGTCTATAGTATGTTTTTGGAAAATCTAAAGTATGATATGGAACCGAAACACAAAGAAAAACAAAACCCATAAATCCTTTTTTGATCCAACACTGTCTTTTGAAAAAGGTTGACCTTGACCCACAAATGTCACCCCTGACCCAATAATCTCGACCCTGACCTGCACAGCCTTGACAAAAAATATGTTCACGGAGCCCGAAAGAAAGCCGAAAAGGGTATCCAGATCAGAGTTCAAATCTATAGTCCCAAAGCTATAACTGCAAGAAAAAGAGGTTTTTTTGTTGGGGGGAGGGGTTTTCCTTGGTCAAACCCTGATTTTGGAATTAACCTCAAATACATGTAATTGAAATTGCAGAAGTAAACAAAGTAAATGCATAAATTCACCTTGCTTGTAAAAGTCCTTGAGGAGGATTCAAATCCTTGAATCCACAAGTATGTATGAACCAATGGATCTAGAATTTGGAATGTAGGATGTCTTCAATCAATTTCTTGTTGATCTTCAACACTAAATCTTGAATGGGTTCTTGATTATGAAGAGGCTTGGAAGAAGATGGATGGGGAGATCACCAAAAAAGGGCACTATATAGCTTGAATCCTTCAATGGACTCCCATGGATCTCTTTGAATTCTTGAAGGCTTGATGGTGAATGAATCCTTGCTTCAAATCTTTCTTGATTGTTTTTTTGAATCTTCCCTTGATGATGTTTCTCAATTGCTCAAGGATGCTTAGGCTTCAAGAGAGGACTTAGAGAAAATGAGGGGAGAAAGGCTCCCTTTTATATGAAATTAGGGCACAATCTTCTAAGAATGCCGACATAGGAGAATTAAATTCCCATTAAATCCTTTACCCCTAGGAGAGGACCTAAGTTAAATATAATTTAGGAATCACCACTTCGTAACCCAAAACAGCCAAACCAGAAGCGGGAAATAACTTTTTGCAAAGATCAACATCCAGAAATTATGGGACCCTGAGATTTGAACCCTTGGTCAAAGTTGAGGTCAACCTTGACCTAGGTCAGGGTGGAGGTCGACCTTGACCTAGGTTATGGTTGAGGTTGACATAGAGCCAAAAGGTTGACCCTGACCCTGAGGTCAAAGACCTCAAATCTGCAGTCCAGGATGCCAAAAACTGGATGGAAAGAAGTGGAAAGAGAGGCAGAATCAGGGGGAAAGCCAGGTAAAAGTCAGGAACCCATTCAAGGTACTTGATATGACCCCAAATGACTTACTCAGAAGGCTAAACCCGTTTACCATGGAAGTGCTTCCATTTTTCACTATACAAATGCATATTATGTATTGTTCTAATCTCTGAAGTTGGCATTTAAATCTTCTCTAAAGATAAGTAACTCAAGTCATAGACATGCTGTTAGAAATGATAGTGGCATTGATAATGAGGATCAAACAATTGATGAAATTGAAGCACTTATGGCTAGAATATTGCAGAGAGGCAAAGGTAGATTACCACTTGTATGTTTCAATTGGAAAGAGGTTGGACACTTTGCTGCAAGATGTCCAAACCAACGAAAAGATGATAGACCACATGAGAATAAGTTTGATAGAAGTGATAATAAAGATTACCGAAGAAACTAAAAATTAGATAAGAGAGATACCAGAGACTACAAGGACAAAGGGAAGAAAGATTGTTACTTAGCTAAGTTAGAGCTGATGACACTGACACCGAATCAGACTTAGGCATCGAGATGGTATTTGCAGCCATGAAGGATGATTCATATGAAGATGAAGAAAGGTATGTAGAAATTGCACTCATCTAAAGTTAGTAAAAATGATGTCTAGATCATAGATAGTGGCTGCACTCACCATATGACCGGTGATAAACAAAAGTTTGAGACTTTTGACTACTATAATGGTGGTTCAGTGAGAATGGGAAATGATACACCTTGTCCAATTGAAGGTAAAGGGACTATAATGTTGAATAACCTGATAAAATATGAAAATGCCTACTGGGTAAAGGGACTGAATTATAATTTGTTAAGTGTTTCACAGCTAAAAAATTTAGGTCATAGAGAAGCATTTGAAAATAAGAAGGCAAAGATCTTCATTGAATCAGGAAGGTTGATTGGTACCAGTGAGAAAACAAAAGGTAACCTTTTCTATCTTGATGACACTAACACCACTTGTTTGATGGCTAAAAACAAAGACATATGGTTGTGGCACAAAAGGTTGTTTCATGTGAACTTTGACAACATGATAAAGATAAGTAACAAAAGGAATGTCAGAGGCTTACGTACAATGACTAAGCCTGAGAATATCATATGCAAAAATTATCAAAAAGGTAAGATGACAAAGTCCAGTTTCAAGAAAAAAAATCATACATCTACTACAATTCTAGAATTAGTCCATATAGATCTATGTGGACCCATGAGAACAAAGAGATACTATGGAGATAGGTATTTTATTCTCTTTGTTTATTATTTTTCTAGAATGATGACAGTCATGCTTCTAAAAGATAAATCTGAAGCATTTAAGATGTTTAAATGGTATAAGGAAATGGTAGAAAAACAAAGTGAAAAGATATTGAAATGCTTAAGGTCAGATAGAGGAGGGGAATTTACTTCAGAAGAATTCATTGACTATTGCAATGAACATGGAATTAAAAGATAGGATTTTGCACCAAGGACACCACACCAAAATGGAATTGGTGAGAGGAGAAACAACTCAATTGTTGACTGTGAAAGAACATTGATGATTGAGAAAAGCATCACTCAAACATTTTGGAGGGAAGCTGTCATTACTAATGTCTACACACTAAACATAGTACAATTGAAGAAGGACACAAAGAAGACACCCTATGAGCTTTGGTATGGTCATACACACAAAGTAAGTTACTTTAGAATCTTTGGTAGTCAATGTTATATTTTAAAGGATGAAAGAAATGAAAAACTTGACTGCAAAAGTGAAGAACATATCTTTCTAGGGTACTCAACCAAAAGAAAGGCCTATAAGTGTCTTAACAAGTCATCTAACAAAATCATTGAAAGTGCAAATGTGAAAATAGATGAATTTGCAGAAAAGAATGATAAGGAAAGCAAAAGAGAACCAGAGGACTATAATAGGTTTGTTTATATAGAACTTGACACTCTACCTAAGCAATAGTGTGTCACTCCGAAGCATCATAACATTGGACCCAAGCATCAGGCTGCAATTATCGATGATCAGGATAATAGTCAAGATGATGTTCCAAACAATGGAGATGAAAATGATCCTTTGTTCCTATGTAGTATGTTTTCTTATGTCCTTTGTTCCTATGTTCTAGTTTAGATTAATTATCTTATCTCCCCTTGCTACTGAAAGCATGTGAATCACTGGTTCTTTGTGTATTTGGTATTTAGTGTAGTTTTCTTGCATTGGAGCATTGTTTGATGTTTTAATATTCATTGCATAACTATAGATAGAGATATGTATGTCTAACCCTGTTCTATCTATTGAATTTTATTTGATAATCCAAATACTTGCAGGAAACCCCATCCCTTTTGAAATCCCCAAGAAGATGAGTAAAAACTAGCTATACCCTCAAACAACAGTCACTTGCCCAATTGAGCTCCCCTGCACCATCGAGACCTAACTACCAGGTGCTTGGAGGCTAGGAGAATTCATTCTTCGGTAAAAATCTTTAGGTAGAGTTGGCCGGTACCCTGGTACATGATGAGAACTTACCTCTATTGGTGGAGCTGGTCACAAAGTCCTATCAACACCTTCGGGTACACTTGACTAGGTCATACCAAATGATTGTTATGTTTATTACATTCACTTTTTATCTCAATAAACTTATTCCTCTCATGGATTGTAAATACAGTTGGCTATACAAATACATGATGGACATACAAGATTCATGCACACTTAAATAGCTTATACCAAATGAAGGTAAGGTTGAATATGCTTAGGTTCATTATGATTTTGGGCTCATTATGGTCATTATGTTTTGGTGCTTTAACATTTTTGGTCAATAAACATAGTCTTCTCATGGTTTGGGAATGCAGGGATTACAAATACAATGGACATACAAGATTCCACTACTATGCTTTGGAGTTTATCTTACTTTCATTTTTTATTTGTACATTTAGTTAGTATTATTTATCTAATACTGATATTTTGTACACTATTAAAATGTAAGTATCTTCAAGAGTGCTAGTGGTTGGATCTATACATTATAGAGCACACATATAAGAACCAAATGTATTAGTTATGTACATTTAAGAGTTTTTTGATAGCATTGATGTATTTATACATGATGTGGTTCTATTGTTCATATATAATATATTTGTACATGAGGACATAAGTATCTAGTATTATTTGATAACATTGATGTATTTGTAGATGGTGTAGTACATTTCTATTTTTGATGTGAAATGATAAAAAAACAATCTCTAACAGGATTTGCTGCTAATGTGTTGATGAAGCTCTTATAATGTGTTCATTATGTATCCTAATTTGTTTATTAGGCTCTTGTAATGTGTTGATTAAGCTCAAAAAATTAAATAAAATTAGCATAAGATGCCAAATTTTGTATATAAAAGTGGTCATGGGCTGATCTGTAAATATTAAGAGGCCAAACTTGCAACCCAAATGGACAAAAGTTGTCATTGTGTAGCAAAGTTGTCATTATGTTGTCTAGATGTAGTAAAGTTGTCTTATGGGGGTCCATAGCTATGTTTAGAAGTGTTTGATTGTACAATTGATGTAATAATTCCTAAATAGGTAATTTACTAAGATCTAGGGTCAATTGTGTCAATTTTGGTCAAGTGGCATGATTTTCACAAAATTTATTTAAAAATTATCCTATGTAAAAGTGCAAAATTGCACTTATACAATCTCAAATGGTCACATGGCTTGAAAATTAGTTGAAGTTAGCTGTAACTAAGAGAAAATGACGTAAAAGGAGCCTTGAAAGGTCAAACTATTTGATGGTCTAAGTTTGGAATCAAGGAGAGATATTTTAACAAAATATGATTGCATATTTCGAATGAGTTGGTCACCTAAATGAGAACCTTGAGATGAATCAGGAACTTCTCTATGAAAGAGATTAGTACCTTGAGAATCTCTCCACTTGTCCACAATTTTTCCTTGCAAGGAAATGACCTTCTTCTTCTATTTATTGACCAAAAATTATACTTTCAATTAAATCCTTATTAGATGAACAAGGCTCCCAATTATTTTTTCTCTATGGTTTAAAGAGTCCTCAGTTAATGAGACCTCATACTATATTTGTTTCTTCAGGCTCTAGCCCACACCATCCTTGATCCCAAGGGAGACATAATTTAATAAGAATATTGAGGGATCATACCCAACATGAGTAACCTGACATCCCAAGTCCTATAAATGAAAGACCATTGATGAATAGAAATTTCTAATTGAAATATTTATGGTGCTGAAATGAAGTGCATGACCAGATTCTTTGCCTTCTAATGAGACAATTTGAGGCTTTATTTTACATTGCACTATGGATAATTCCACAACACTTGTTACTTCTTTGTCTTAAATTTTTGTGTCATTGTACATGTGCACTGGAGAGCTTCTATCACTACTTGAGCTACTAGTAGATGGAGAGTATTCATCATCATCATCATCTGACATAGGGTCACACCTGTATCTGACTTCTTACTATTTTGTGTAGTTAGGGCATGTAAGGGACATCACTGGTAGGTTATGTTTCTGAGAATTTTGATGTGTCAAGAGGAAAAATGGGACCATGTCTAGGGTAAACCCACCCAAATTGAGGTGATCATAGTGTCGGTTTGTGCCCATGATGAAAAAATGTGATATGGACTACTTGGAAACTTTGTACTAAGTGCATCTGATAATTTTTGCATGAACATAAAAATTGCTTCCCTACAAAAATGACTCTGAGTCTTCAAAATTTGAGATAGGTTATTGTAGAGGGGCCTAAAATAACCCTTTGGGTTTAAATAGATTGTACATATGTGCCATAGATAGAAAGAAATAGTCCGTCAAAGTTTGACAATTTTGTGCACTTAGGGCACTTAAGGGACATTGTCAGTGGGGTATGGAATCAAGAGTTATGAGGTGTGGGGAGGAAAAAAAAGACCATGCCTAGGGTAAACCTACCCAACTAGATGTGTTTGTGCTGATGGTTCGACCCCATAATGAAAAAAACTCTTTTTGTGCTACCTTGAAACTTTTCATTGAATGCATTTGACAATTTGTGTCATCAGAAAATTGCTGCCCTACGAAAACCACATCGAATATTCAAAATATGAGAGAGGTTATTGTAGAGAGGCCTCACATGATCATATAGGATTAGACAGATCCTCCATAGCTGCCAGCAATCACAAGAAATGGTATGTCAAAGTTTGATAATTTTGTGCACTTAGAGTACTTAAGGGACATCATTGGTAGGGTATGGTGCCAAGAGTTTCGATGCATAGAGAGGAAAAATAGGACCATGCCCAGGGTAAACCTAACCAACTAGATGCATTCATTCAAATAGTTTTACCCCACAATGAACACAACTCTTTTTGGGCTACCTTGCAACTCTCATTGAGTGTATTGAAACTTTTTGTGTCATCAAAAAACTCACTACCCTACAAAAACAACATCGAGTATTCAAAATCAGAGAGAGATTATTGTAGAGGAGCCTCATGTAATAATATAGGATCATAAGGATCCATGTTAGGTACCATAGATAGCAAGAAATGGTCTATCAAAGTTCAATATCTTTGTGCACTTAGGGCACTGAAGGGACATCATCGGTAGGGTATGGCATCGAGAGTTACAATGTGTGGGGAGGAAAAATGAGACCATGCCTAGAGTAAATAGATGTAGGAGCATCCTGGGTGTAAGAGAAATCTTGCATCACCCAAAAATTTTTTTTGGTTTCTTTTCAATAAGGGTTATTTTGTGCAGAGTTTCTATTTCTAGAAAGTTCCCATTTTTAGTAAGTTTTTCACTTGAGCTCAGAATGTTCTATTTTCTTCCTTGGAGGTTCACTTTGATTGTATTAGCCTGCTAGTAAAGTTTCATTCCTAGATCAAGTCTATTTTTGTAGATGTTGAATATTTTTGGTATTGGTAGTAGGGTACAAAAACTTCAAACTCAGTTTTGAAGGCTTTAGAGGCTCCGAATGGGGTCAAAACCTTGGTTGACAAGAGCTTGCACAAGTCAAGCATTGTAGAGCACTTCGTGGAATTTCTAAAATGGGGTTACGACAGCCCATCGAGTCAATGAGTGAGGAGTTATGGTCTTTGTAAGTGGTGCCACCTGAACAAAAAGTTAACGTTTCTTCAAAATTACTTTTTGAGTTCCAAATTTGTTTGGGCCTATTCTATTGTAATAAAAATGAATATAAATATCTTAGGGATGGTCGGCCTCAAAATTTAGGGTTTGATTTCTAGAATCTTCTTGGCCGATTAAAATTGCCTATATATTGAAGGCCCATAGGGTTGTCAAGGGAAATTCTGGGATATGCAGCTGGTGGCTTTGGCTTGCAGAATATTGTAATAAAATGCCCATGTGGCTATGCATGTTATATTTCAGAATATTGCCATTTCATTTCATGGTGGATAATAGAAAGCCCATTTCCTACCTTTGCAATTTGTTGTTATTCTTTATTTTGTTGTGTGTTTTTGTTAATAAGGGGATCACCCTTCATCATAAACCTTCCCAACTAGATGCATTCACACTGATGGTTTGACCCCATAATGAACCAAAGTCTTTTTGGGCTACCTTGAACCTTTCCATTGAATGCATTTAACACTTTTTTCATCATCAAAAAAATTGCTTCCCTACAAAAATCACATTGATTCTTCAAATTTATGAGTGAGGTTATTGTAGAGAGGCCTCATGCAATCCTATGGGATCATACAAATCCATAGGAGGTGCCATGGATAGCAAGAAATGCTCTCTCAAAGTTTGAAATTTTTTTGCACTTAGGGCACTTAAGGGACATCGTCGGTAGGGTATGCCGTCAAGAGTTCCAACATGTGGAGAGGAAAAATGGGACCATTCCTAGGGTAAACCTACCCAATCAGATGTGTTCACACTAACAATTCAACCCCATGATGAATACAACTCTTTTTGGGCTACCTTGCAACTTTCCATTGAATGCATTTGACACTTTTTGCGTCATCATAAAAATTGTTTCCCTACGAAAACTACATTGAGTCTTCAAAATATCACAAAGGTTATTGTAGATGAGCCTCATGCAATCCTATATGATTAGACACATCCATAGCAGATTCCATAAATAAAAAGAAATGGTCCATCAAAGTTTGACAGTTTTGTACACTTAGGGCACTTATGGGACATCGTCGATAGGGTATGGTGCTAAGAGTTCTGACATGTGGGAAGGAAAAATGGGACCATGCCTAAGGTTAACCTATCCAACCAGGTGCATTCACATTGATGGTTTGACTTTTTGATGAACACAACTCTTTTTGGGCTACCATGTAAATTGAATGTATTTGACACTTTTTGCATCATCTTCAAAATTAGAGAGAGGTTATTGTAGAGGGGACTCACGTGATCCCATAGGATTAGATGGATGCACAAAAGGTGCCATGGATAGCAAGAAATTATCTTTCAAAGTTTGATAGTTTTGTGCTCTTAGGGAACTTAAGGGACATCATTGATAGGGTATGGCATGGATATTTTTGATGCATGGGGAGGAAAAACAAGACCATTCCTATGGTAAACCTACCCAACTAGATGCATTTTCTCTAAAGGTTCAACCCCATGATGAACACAACTATTTTTTGGCTTCCTTGCAGCTTTCCATTGAATGCATTTGACATTTTTTTGCATCATTCAAAAATTTGTTGCCCTATGAAAACCACATTGAGTCTTCAAAATCTTAGAGAGGTAATTGTAGAGGGGCCTCATGCAATCCCATAGGATCATATGGATCTACTTTAGGTGCCACAGACAGCAAGAAATAGTCTGTCAAAATTTGACAGTTTTGTGCACTTAGGGCACTTGAGGGACATTGTTAGTAAGGTATGGCATTGAGATTTTTGATGCATGGGGAAGCCAAACAAAACCATGCCTAGGGTAAAAATTCCCAACAAAATGTGTTTGTGCTATTGGTTCAACCTCATGATGAAAACAAGTATTTTTGGTGTTCATTATGAAGGATTGTGACTCTCTCAAAATTTTGTGATTATGAAAGGTTGTCATTCTTTCAGAGGGTATACAGGATGAAGGGGTTTGAATGTATAAAATGGTTGTAATAATGAAAAGTGTGACTCTAACATCATGAAGATATAAATAGGAGGAAATGTCATTTGTTGAACTACTAAATAATGGGTCACATTATGTAAACTATGTAGTTTATGTATGTTAACTACCAAATGTATTATAGATCATTCATTGTTTGTTAATTTTATTTGATTTTTAATATATAGAGATAGATGTGTATCATTGAAATTAAAAAAAAAACACCAAATATTATGGAAACACATATGGAATAAATATTGAAAAAAATATTTTCCAAACACATCAAATATTATTGAAACATAATAACAATGACACTCACATTAGAAAAAATACGTAATGATTCCATAAACACAAATAGTACATTTAGGCACATAAGGAAGAAATTATATCAAAACTCATATTCTATATATAAAATTGTTTAATAAGTATGTATGTCCATATACAATATGGCATAAATGCCAACTGGAACAAAGTTTTATAAAATGTGGCATATGCCATCTCAAAATGTGTACAAAAAATACATATGACAACTAAATGTGTCTATGACATCCTAGGCTACTAATGGATCATAAAAATGGAGCCTCTTCAAGGAACTCTTTGGCTCTGAAGGGTTTTGCACAAACAAAAAATTCAAACCACAATTGAGACTATTTAAATTATAAATTTAACTAAAATTGAAATTTAAAATTGAATTCTTGTATGTACCTCTATTCTATGTCTCCTAACACGGTCAAGAGTCCTGGAATATGTCTTTGGCAGTGAAGGGATGTCACCAAGACTAGGAATGCTAGCCTATATATGTTCATAAGAATAATTTAATAAATTATCCTATAAGTTGTCGCTGATAGGAACAAAAATTTATTAAGGTACTAAATAAAAATAAAAATGTACTTGTGTGGGTGTTCCTTCTTCTGGAAATGTTGGTGTTGTCAACAAGGATGTAAATCTCTGTCATTATACCTCCCTCACACTCGGTGTTACCTACAAGAATAAAATAATATCAAAATGTTAGTAAATATATATTTAAAATAATAAAAAAATAAATGAAGAGCATGTATAGATTTAAAAAATGTAAACAACTAAGTACACAAATGCATACCATGCAACTATCAAGGCCAAATGAAACAATCAAGAGGTTGGGCTCTTCAACTTGTGTCATGCCCTCCTCAGAAATCAAGCCTTCTTAAATAGACCATGCAAAAAAATATTAGTACACTCCAATAATAAGTACATGCATAATCATTCTTAAACTCTTCATTACCTTTCCCTTCTTAGTGTATGCCACTGCACCCCCTTGGAAGTAGGTGACACCTGCAATATTAAAATAAGATGAAAAGGTTAATTAGTATATTATTTTTAAATAATCATCATGATTTAAATGACAAGCATGTATACTAATAAAAAAGTTAAATGAACGAGTGCAAAAATATATACCATAGAGCTCTCAAGGCCAAATGAAATGGCTGAGAGTGTCACATCCTGCACCTCTTTCTTCACCTCCTTTGTCATTAACTAAACATAAATAGATCAAGTATAAAACGTAAGTGTGCAATAATAATAAGTTATCTAATAAAAGTATACATTTAAAATTAAATGCACTATGACATTAAACATTAAGTCTTACCATGCCTAAGGAATGAATAATGGATGCACCTCATCATCTCTCATATGTGAGGACACTCCATGGTAGGCTCTAGTCCCTATCATCAAATCTGACATACAACCCGTATCACTAGCCTAATACTCCTCAACATCCATAGGTTCCTCAACAAAATCATCGAGGGGACCCAAACATATATTTTGGCATGTAGGACAAGTATGAGGCACACACATATGTGCACTCAAGGAGGATACATCACTAGAATCAGGATGTTGCACCAGTGATCCAATGTTCATAACCAAATGGGTACTAAAAGTGTTAATGGACCTAATGGTCTATGAGGAATCCTCTACAATAACATCTATATACTTTACTGGAGGGGGATAAATAAGAGGAGGGGGAACATATGGGCCCTGTACTAGTATACGTGCTCCTGGTCTCTCCCGAGGCTAGCCTCCGTCTACACCCATGAAGGTCTCATACTCCAATATTTGACATGATGACCTAGGACAAACTCAAAATATAGTTTTTTAATGAAATAAAAAGGGGAAACTATATTGTTGTTGGGTGGTTTATCAGAAACCATCTACCAACTATCCCTGAAGTTTTCTTATATATCAGGATGCATGCACCATTTCATAGACAACTTCTCTTTTTTGGTATCACAACCTGTCCAGTATGGGGATTCCTAAATAGGGATCATATTTGATCTTTATTTATCTCAAGGGCCTTCACCCCATAATAATCTATCCCATCATCAAATTGGGCATGCATTTCCTCTCGCCATGAAAGTGCAACATTATGCTGTGTGGTGAGGGTCTCTATTAACTATATAAGGGAATCTACAGTACCAAACATTCCAGAGCTAATCTAGGGATCCTATTATAAACATCCCTAATACTCCTCAAATATTTCAAATTATCTAATATAATTTCTTCTAGTGGTTAAGGGTTTGTCACAATAGGGTTTTAAGGTTGGAGGTTTTTGGGGGTGGGTGAGGAGGAATTTATATGCACTATTTATAGACACCCTAGGATGAGTTTTTATCAGTCCCTATTTATGCTTTCCTGTTATATTTGTTGAAAATCTACACTCTATGTATTATTATGTGGCATGCATCCACTAAGACATCTGCTACAGTTTAATGCTTTTAAATATACAAACATGTGGAAATTAGTGCTATATTGCTTATGCAAAGTTTATGGTTATGTTCTTATAAGTAATTGTTGTTTTAACATGAATGAACGTATGCATGATTTATGGAATATATCCTTGAATGTCTTGAATCTAACATTTAAGATGTAGAGTAATAATTGGAAGAGAAGGTTTGACCAGGTGAATGCGCCATGGGCTGGAAACCCTGACCCATTCCTGTAGCTGACTCAACCTTTGGCAAAGTAAATACAACTTGAAGTGTTGGTTCCAATAGTACCAAGGTGGTAGTAGCTGAGAGAAGAACGAGTTACAAAGTTATGAGTTCTTTTGGGGAAATCTAGGAAGAATTGGGAAGCTATATTTGTTCTTCCTCTGTCATAACAGATCTTTCCTTCTTTATGAATGTCTTCTATTTTTCCCGCTTTCCATTTTTCCAGCTTTCCAAATAAATGACTGTTCCTTTTGTATAGCGTGATAAGTTAGTATAGTTAGATTTTTTTCTTTAAATAAGCCCCACTCCTGCATGAGGAGGGTGTTATTATTCTAGTAGAATACAGTTTCACTCTGTTGTTTTACAGTTGTATATGAATCCTGTACTTCCGTTTTAATCAATAGCAAATGAGGTGTTGATACTTAGTTCAATATAATTGAGTTTGGATACTCACTCAAGGGGGCTCACTTTGTGAGGAATTCATATTAGTTAGAATAATTTGCATGTAGTTTCATTTTCCTACATCTTGTTATCATAATTCTGGTGTTAACACAGTTCCTACAGCCAAAGCCATAGGGTAATCTATTACTTTCTGGAGCCAAAGTGGCAGAACTGTTGAAACATTATAGTTGTGTTTTCAAGTCTTTGCATTCTTGCAACACCTTTATTTCCACATTCCCTTTCCTATATTTAATTCCTACAAAAATAGACTAGTTTCCCTTTCAAGAAATTTATTTCCTGCAACTATAGACTAGTTTCCCTTTCAAGAAATTTATTTTCTGTAGCCATAGCGTTGTCTGAGTAAAATCCTTGGTGCATATATCTTGCTAACCCAATTCAAGTACTACATCCTTGGGTTGATAAATTAAATAAGTTTTTATGAGGATAGTTGCTCGGTAGGATGCCTAATCCCATAGTTTTGGTGAGAGCCTAGTTTTTGATTCCTTTAATAGAACCAATCAATGGGTTTCTAGGATCAGGATTATTCCTATTATCTGCTATACCTGATTAAATTGCAAATTCATATAAATAAAATAAATTTTAAACAATACAGATAATTTGAAATCGAAAAAACCTAGTTTTCATCTAAAATTTAAAAATGAAACATAAAAACTTTAAAAAATGTAAAAAAACAACTAAATTGATACCTGGATATGAATCTGGCAAAGAAAAAATGGCCGCTTGGGATCAAATATTAGATATTTTCTAATATCGGTTATGGAGAAGCTACTATTCACTCCAAAGTCATGGGTTAAAATGACCCATGACTTTTCCTTTTATATATATATATATGCAAGTATGCAATATTGGATATGAAAAAATAATATTATAATACCTGCAGTAAGATGGATCGTGTGTCTATTATAAAACATATAATATATATCATATATTATATTATTTAATATATATTATATTATATAATTTAATATATATTATATTATATAATTTAATATAATATATATAATTTATAATAAATGATATAATATATTATAATTATACCATATTATATAATATATATATATTTTAAAACAAAAGTGGACTTTCCACTATATATGTATTTATTAATATTTAATTAATTCGATGACTCATCTAGGAAAGAATCAGCGAAGAAAACCCAGAATCCTTGTCAATTACATGTATAAGCATGTTATAAAAAAATCTATACATATATCTTCTTACAAACTGAATAAGTGATAACCACTAGGATACATTTGATATTCATAAAACTTAAGATTTTTCTGATGTTTCCAATTTCAACACCCTAAAATTTGATGATGTTGTTGGTGTTATTCTAAGCAAGGAAATTCATAGAAAAAGATCAGGCAGATCTACATTGGGTAGTGTTTTGAATGCAGAAAGCAGAGGCAGAATAAGAGATAGAGGAAACTGTTACCGATTTTTGGTACCAAGATCAATCAGGTGGATTTGTTATGTTTGAATGGATGAAGGTAATTTCTCAGTTCTGGCATGTCTGATTCATTTTACCTCTATTCAATATGCCAAAACTATCATGTTTTTAGGTTTTCCAGTCTACACTTAGTCAAATTTGCAAAATCCCTAAAACCCTGAAAACCCTAGGTCTTGACAACTCTTTCCCGGGCTTTATCGTTCAAATTCTGTGTTTGCCGCACAAAAAATGGTCAAAACCCTTTTCAAATCATGCTTTTTGTATAATCGCGCGCTTGCAGTCAAAGGTAAAGTAAGATTTTAAGGTTTGCGAGTTGGCGACCGAGTAGAAAGCGGAGGTCATTGCCCACTCGCGCACAGGACAAAAGCAGGACATAGAAGCTGTGCGAGTAGGTGACAGATAGGAAATGGCGATTAAAGAAGGCTCGTCGCTCACTCACAGAATGAAAAAATAAGATAGTCAAGTTGAAAAATGATTTGCAGAGCGAACGAGAGGGTGCTATTGGCCGTTTTCTGCTGATTTATGGGTAAAATATGTATAGGTCTGCAATTTTCACAGAGTTTAGAATATAAACAAGGGGAAAGATCAGATTTTTTTAGAAAATAGAAATATTAGATATTTTTCTCAGATGCTTAGATATTTTACATATTAAAGATCAGCTTTGAAAAGGTTAGAGGATGCATTTTTTGGGGCTGCAGAAAAGTTATTGCAATTCAGGGACTTTTGTGACTCTTCTAGAGGGATAAGACTGCTTCTGTAAAGGAGTATTTATGTTGATAATTTTTGGGATGACTTGGAGGGCTTAAACAGTGGCTGGGCAGGCCAAATCCAATCCAGAAGTTATTGCTTTCAGAATGCAGTTGGCTTGGAAAATGCATAAGTATGAGTTGAAGACTCATTGTAAAGGAGTTCTTCTTCCCTTTGGCTTGCTGTTTTGTAACTTTTTCTGAGTTCTTGACTGAAGCAAAGAGATTTTGTAACCCATTTCAGAGAAATATACAGATTTGTAACACCTTTTGACTGTGAAAGATAGCTTATGCCTTCCCTTATTAGTCTGTTATTGTGTACTAGTGATTGGTACAAATTATGTGATGTTCTTTTGTCCTCAATCTGTTATCACATATTAGTGCCTTTATGCAGTACTTCATGCTTGCTTGCATGTTTTAAGTTGTGCCCAAGTCAGATTTTTTCCCAAATTGTGAGAAGTTTTTCTCCTTTAAGGGGATTGTCGTTATTGGCCTTCTTATAAATTGATTATGCAGATAGTATGACTTAGTGGGGTTGTGTAAGAAAGCTTAAGTAACTAGTTCATTGTGTGTCAGGTTATTTGTGCATTTCTTAGATATCTTCTGGTGCATCACCTTTTAGGACATAGTTTTCATTTTCTGTTCTCTTTCTATCCCTTTTCTCCTTCAAAAGAATTGGTTTAAGGTAGTAGAGTGATTAACCAGATAGGAAGCTGGCCTAGGACCCAGAGATTCATTCCAGCTATAGGTTACCCATAGCCTTGGAATGTTTCCATGTTTCTCCAAAAGGTTAAGTTTCTGCAAACTTAACAGGGTGCAATTTTGGTAGACAATAGAAACAACTCTAAAAATCATGGGAAATCATGAGGGAAGTAAAAGGGAAAGAGGTCTCAATCAAGAGGACCTAGTGACTACTGGTACTATGGAAAGCCAGGTCATAAGAAGAAAGATTGTTAGTCTCAGAAGAATAAAGAAGGAGACAAACAAGAAGGAAATAAGGAGGAAAATTAACTCTATCTCAAGCTAATTATGTTGAAAAGGTGTTGTAGATATTCTCCATGAAGGATGCCAAAGATGTCACTACACCTTTGCCTGGTCATTTGAAATTGACTAAGGAGATGTTTCCAAAAACACCAGAAGAAGAGGCAAAAGTTTCCAAGATACCTTATGCTTGAGCTGTAGGGAGCTTAATGTATGATCTAGTATGTACTAGGACAGACATTGCACATGTAGTGGGAGTCATTAGTAGGTATATTAGTCACCTTGGGATTGAGCATTGGAATGCAGTTAAATGGATTCTCATATATTTGAGAGGTACATCCAATAAGTGTTTACACTTTGGGGGCTCTACTACTATTGTTCATGGCTATGTTGGCTCAGATTTGGCAGGAGATATAGATACCCGGTGGAGGACTACATGTTATTTATTTACTGTTGGTGGGACAACAGTGAGTTGGATTTCTCAGTTACAAAAGGTGAATACTTTATTCACTACAGAGGAAGAGTATGTTGCTGCTATAAAGGTAGCCAAGGAGATGATATGGCTTCAATTCTTTAGGGGAGAATTGGGACATCCACAGGTGGATAACTTTCTATATTCAGACAGTTAGAGTGCCACTCATCTTGCAAAGAATTCTTCTTTGTATTCAAAGATAAAGCACATACAGTTGCAGTATCATTTCATTCAGTCAATTTTGAATGATGGGCAGTTAAAGCTAGAAATGATTCATACAGATGATAATCTAGCAGATATGTTTACAAAGGTTGTAAAGAGGGAGAAGCTGAATTCTTGTTCAGCTTCGGTTGGTCTTCTAGATTGAATAGACTTATAGAACAACAGAGTCTAGTGGGAGCTTCATAGGGTAGCAATTTTTCTATAGGATCAGTCTCCAAGTGGGAGAATTGTTGGTTTATG
This sequence comes from Thuja plicata, assembly GCA_018584345.1. Taxonomy (NCBI): domain Eukaryota; kingdom Viridiplantae; phylum Streptophyta; class Pinopsida; order Cupressales; family Cupressaceae; genus Thuja; species Thuja plicata. The sequence goes on from MU227694.1 coordinate 139,151, forward strand.
TGGAGTTTGATCAGTCCCCAAGTGGGAGATTGTTATATTGTGGTGACTGATCAGGAAAATAATATCCAGGAAAGTGTTTTAACTTGAAGAAACTAGTATGGGGAATACAAATTGGATACAACACCATCATTGGCTAATATTCTCGTATCTCCTATTATTTTGGCCAATTTCTTGGCTGACATGTTCTAACCCTAAAATGGCATAATATTGTATAAATTGGCTTAGGATTAGGTTTTTATGTATTGTATTATTTTTTGAGTTTCTTCTAACGGTGATATTGAGTTGTAAGGGATTACATATTGTAATCAGATTGTAATCACTAGATAATAGAAAGATTGGACTTGTTGTTTGGTGGACGTAGCCCAAGGATTTGGTGAACCATGTTAAATATTTGTGGCTTGTGTTCTCTTCTATTTTGGTTTATTCTCTGATATTTGTTATTATTCTGCATGTAATTTTTATTTCTATCTTGTTAAATCCTAACATCTCCAAGATCATATGGAAGACACTCCCCATCCTTTACACCTTCCACCTCAAAAGAAAGAGCTATTCATACCAACTAGAATGGTTAGAGCCAAAATCTCTCAGGAGGAAGAAAAATAAGACAAAGAAATCTTGGCATGGCTATATAAAGAGGAAAATAGAGAAAATGAAGTAAAACATGTTGAGATATCTCCCAAAAAATATGGCAAAGGTTATGACCTCAAAAAAATGGGATACAAAGGGAAGGGACATTTAGGAGATAAAGGCAAGGGACTCATTGAATCGATCCATATGGAATTAAGGAACACTAAGGAGAAGACAAGATTGGGTTTCAATAGAAAATCATAACATACTACCTCAAGAGAAGGTCCCATATTTGATATTGGAAGTGACGATGAAGAAGAAGAAGAAGAAGAAGAAGAAGAAGAAGAAGAAGAAGAAGAAGAAGAAGAAGAAGTTGTACTCATACCCTAGACATTTGAAAGATTACTGCATATAGTTACTAAGAACCCAAAATATCAAGGAGAACAATATGTATCTAGTTATCTTAGAGAATAAGTAGAGAACCATATTCCCTTGTTGTCACAAAAAAATGTCCAAGAATCAGAAGAGGAAGAAGAAGAAGTGGGTAATTCTCCAAAGGTTCAGCAAGGAGGGGAATACCATGAAGAAGCACATTTGGATAAGAAGGAAGAAGAAGGGGAGAAGAAGCAAGTCGATCAAATATTCTTGAAGAGTTATCTTCTATGAGACAACAACAAAGTGTACATCCTAACTAGGGGCAATTGGTGCCAATTTCACATGTCCTGGATTTACCGCACTTTGATCCAAAAATAACCAATAGGGTGCACCAGATAACTATTGTTGAATTTCTAAATCAATTTGATGACAATATCTCACATTCACATGATTATGAGTGGGATGAGATGTTTGATGCTACTATGGATATTGAAGTATATGTGATACACTATTTTTCCCCTCGACATGAAAGAGGACAAGGTTTTATCACTACCCTGCTTACAAACCTTGACATAGAATTGACTAATGTAGTGTTCCCAAGTATAATTGATGCAGATACTAGCATCTTAATAGGACAAGACGAGTTCCAAAGGATACTACACAACATGATTTCCAATGTGATAAGAGAAGAAAGAGAAAGCTAAAATATTAGGTTGCTAGAGTTAGGTTTGCATAACACTAATAATGACGATCCAAATCTTCATGATCTAAACACTATAGAAGCTAACTTAACATAAATTTTCTTATTAGTTAATAGTCTTGACACTAACTTGGTGCTGTCCTTAGAACCCTATGAATCACTATCCTTGGTAAACCCTGAATGGATTGATTGGACCAAGTGAGAACCCACCACTATAATGAACTTTCCCAGTGAATACACTCTAGCCTACTATTTGAATGCTTGTGAACCATATCCCTCTTCCATCAGTGAAAGGAGAATGAATATGATAAAGGAGGATATAAAGTTTCTTAGTGAAAATTGAAGAGTAAAAAAAAGAACTGATGGTGAAAACCATGTTGTGGCAGTATCAGATTCTAAAAAAGTAAAAAATAAAAGATGTATCTAATAGTGAAAACCTCTTAGAGGTGCCAAAGGATGAGGCTCTTGATATTCTCCCTAAACACTTCCAAGAAATATCTTTAGTACTAATAGAACTGACACAACTAGTCAATCTGGGAACAATTGATATTCCTCAATTTGTCCATCTGGCACAATCCTTATCAGAAGAGTAAAATGCATAGTTCACTAAGTTCCTTAAAGAGAAAAAGATCAAATTTGCATGTTATTATTCTGATATACCTGGATTACACCCTGCATTAATAATGCACCACTTATCTATAGCTCATGGGATAAAACATGTCAAGCAAAAATTAAGAAAGATGCATCTACATGTAGCATTGTTGGTAAAAGCAGAGCTAGAAAAACTCTTAAAAGATGTATTCATAAGGGTTATTGCTTATGCAGGATGGATTTCTAATGTAGTCCCAATTTCTAAATTAGATAAGTCTATCAAAATTTGCACAGACTTCAGGGATCTAAACAAAGATTTTTCCTAAAGATTACTTCCCACTACTGAACATTGATATGATTATAGACCTCACGGTAGGATATGAAATCTATTCACTCATGGCTGGATTTTTGGGCTACAACCAAATAAAGATCACCCCTAAAGACCAAGAAAATACAACATTTACATGTGCATGGGGAAAATTTTGCTGGAACATAATTCCATTTGGGCTAGAGAATGCTAGAGTCACATATCAATTAGCTATGACATCAATCTTCCATGACATGATACATAAGAACTTGGAGGATTATGTGGATGATACCTTAGCAAATTTGAAGATCAGAAAAACTCACATCAGAGATTGGAGATAGATAATAGAGAGAATGGAACAATTTCAACTAAGGCTCAATCCAAAGAAATGTGCATTTGGGGTCCAATCAGGAAAGCTCTTAGGATTCATTGTATCAACCAATGGAATTGAGGTAGACCCTAAAAAAGTGAAATAAATAATGGAGATGCCACCCCCTCATAAAATAATTCAAATGAGGACTCTCCAAGGAAGACTCAAGTCAATCAGAAGATTCATGTCTCAACTAGCGGATAAAGTGCAACCTTTCACGAAATTGTTAAATAAAGGAGTCACTTTAAAATGGGATGAACACTGTGAAAACAACTTCAAGGAATTAAAATATTATCTAGCTAATCCTCCTATCTTAGTGACACCTATTTATGGAAAGCCATTGTTGCTCTATATTTTAGATATGACTACGTCACTTGAAGTATTTCTAGCACAAGAGGTTGATACTAAGAAGGAAAGAGAAATTTATTATATCAGTAGGACATTGGTATCCTATGAACTCAACTATAGTATAATTGAAAAGGCTTGTCTAGTAGTTTTTTTGGCATCCCAAAATTTGAGACACTACATGCTTCAAATACAATGAAACTCATTGTAAAGATTGATCGTCTCAAGTACCTCCTGAGTAAGACAACATTAAGAAGAAGGCTAGAAAAATGGGTCTTAATACTCAATGAATTTGATATAGAGTATGTAGATGGTAAGGCCATTAAATGAAAAGTGCTAGCAGATCAACTGGTTGATTCACCATTGATAATAGATTTTTTGGATGAGAAAATAACGCACTTAATAGAACATCCATGGAAAATGTACTTTGATAGTTCTTTCACACAACAAGGATCCAGAGCAGGGGTATTGTTTATCATTCCTCAAGGTTACAAGATACCTAAGGCATACAAAATGATGTTTCCATGCACCAACACAATCTTAGAATATGAAGCAT
>MU227694.1:164043-180100 GCA_018584345.1 Thuja plicata
TCCTCAAGCTGGCTCGGTGATCTTCTGATACTCGGCATCCACTACAATACTTGGCATCATCATGCTCTCGGTAAGAGTAGAAGCTCGGTCCATACTAGTCCTGAAGTGTAGCTTGGAACTCGGTAGCCGCTGATGACTTGGTAATCGCTGGTGACTCGGTGGTAACTAACTTCTCGGTTGGCTTCAACTGATGGCTCGGTAGTTACGGTGAAGCTCGGTGACTACCATCTACTCGGTATATGTTGCTCTCTCGGTAAACACTGCTGAACTGTTCATATGCTCGGTGACTACTGTTCTGCTTGGTATGAACTGTTTAACCGGTGAGCTTTATAAAGTGATTACTGAATGCTCGGTATAAGTTGTGGGCTAAGTGATGAGCTCGGTAAGCATACAGAATCGAATAAGTGTTTTCACTGATGAAAAATATATCATAATTCCAACACTAAAATCAATCAGTTTCTTGCTCAAAAGAAAAACTGACTTCATCATCAAAAGACTAGGGGCATGGCAATTTCTTTCGATCAAGTTGGGACTATTAGATAAAAGGCTTCAGTGCAAAACAAACTAGATATCTATGCCTACAATCTCTCAAATCATTTATCAAGCTCTCACTAGCTTCTTAATAACCTTCATTCGATCAAGTTCGAAGTCAGTATTATCAATTCTAGCTCAATCAAGTTTAGAATTGATATCTCTAAATTAAGCTCTCAGTAGCTTCTTACTGACCTACGTGTTAGAGTAATAAAGTGATTCCACTTATTAATTAAATCATATTGATTTAATTATTAAGTCACTTATTATCTCTATTTCACTTAAGCTAAAATTTAGGCATATAATAATTAATTCCTTTATTAATTATTATTATGCAACCTAGATTTTCCCCCTTAGGGTTTCCCTTTTAGGGTTTTGATCACCTTCATAAAGTTTGATCTCTTTGTATTTTGAATTCCCTCTCTCAATGAATATTTTATATTTCAGAACTTTTTTGTCTCTAATCTTTTATTTTGTAACAGGTTATTTTGCATGCAGATGATCTTGTCTTATAAATTCTTTGAATTCTAACATGGTATCAGAGCCTTGTTGCTGTTGTCCATTCTTGAGTTTTTGAAGTTTCTGGAGCTCTGAGGGTTTCAAGTTTTTTCTCTTAAATTTTAGTGGATTTTGAGAGAATTTATTTTTTGGAGCACTTTGGGCAAAAAATGACATCTGGGTTGTGTCTGGAATGCCCCAAAATCCCCATTTCCATATAAGGCACGTCCTATTTAGACAAAGTTGAAATTTGGGGCCTATTTTTGAATGCACAAGCCTTGACACACTTTATGAGGCAAAAATCTACCTCAATTTTTGTGCCACCTTGATTTTGATGCTACCTTGAAATTCATGCTTGACGTTGCATGAAGGAGAGAGAAAGTGATTTTTTCTAATTTTTGCATTTAAAAAAACAAAACTGGGGAAAAAATCTACCTCGGTTTCCATGTGAGGGATGTCAACAATTGTTTAATATTTTTCCCATAAAAAATATAAATTGTTTTTTTTGTTAAAAAAATATTTTCTATTTTTTTTTAATTGCTTTTTTCTAAAAAAAAACAACTGTTGTTTTTAAATTTTTTTTTTTTCATTAAATTTTTTTTTTTTTTTCCAAAATTTGACGGGAAATCTGGAGGCAGTCCAGATTTGGAGGGTTTCACAAGTTTAGCCAGGCTCTGCCATTTTTGGTTGAGGTTTCTTCTGGTTCATTTGGTTTTTGACCTACTGTTGGGTTTTTGCTCATAACTAGAGCAAATGGAGGCATTTTTCGCCAAACAAGATATCGACGAAAAGCTGATTCTGAGGCCATTCTGATTTTTCCACTTTGGTTATCTAATTTTTACGTCTTTTAGGATTTTTAAATTCAAATTTATGGTTCTATTTTGCACTCCAATCACTATATCTTGCTCCTTCGGACTCCATTTTTTGACTTCCGCATGGCGTTAGAAAGATGCTTCTATTCTGCTTTCTTTTTCTATGGGCCTCCCACCCAAAATTGGCTCCATGTATCTTTTATTCAATTTTTTGCTTCAGGACATTCTGGTGGATATCTTGGATGTTTTAGGTCTTTGGATCATTTCATTTTCTAAATATTGTGTACATCTTTTTCTGTAGCATGTCTTGCAAACACATTGAGATAAAGTGCCATCTAATGCATGTTTGAGTTCCTGCACATTTTTGTGCTTGATTGTACTCGCACTATATTATAAAGTGCCATGGGGGGATTTGATGTTTTGCCTTTTTTTCATCTACCTTTGTCAAGTGAGTGTTCCTTCCATGACATTAGCCTCATGATGTGTGTTAATTGAATGTTCCTTCCACGACACCATCCTTTATATGTGCTCATACGTTCTTCCTCATGCAATGTTTCTTGGTAGTCTGTTTTAGTGTACCTATCATGCCTCTCCCTACTCAACATTATGGGGGATATCTCCTGTTGCTTCTATTGCTTCCTTGGAGAAATTCTTCCATCTTCAATTGATCATCTATTTAGGTTTTGTTTATAGTCTTCTCTACCTGATCGTGTTCTATTACAGTGGAGGATCCAACAGTTACTTTTCGACAATGTTTGCAGCTTCATTCTTCAGAGGTGTTCTACATGTTCTTTCTCTGTTCCTATTTTTTTGGACATTCTCTAGTTTGGAGGCTTCTTCAGTCCACTGAGTTTTCTACTTTTCTCCTCTTTACAGATATTTCTGTATTTGGGTACTTGATCAGGCCTCATTGCCGGGACCCATTTTCCTGCTTTCAATAGCTGTTTAGATAGGTTTTTAGCTTCTCCCTAAGTTTATCTTAAGGGGGGGAGGTGTTAGAGTAAATAAATGATTCCACTTATTAATTAAATTATATTGATTTAATTATTAAGTCAATTATTATCTTTATTTCTTTTAAGCTAAACTTTAGGCATATAATAATTAATTCTTCTATTAATTATTATTATGCAACCTAGATTTTTTGCCTTTAGGGTTTCGATCACCTTCATAAGGTTTGATATATTTGTATTTTTAATTCCCTCTCTGAATGAATATTTTTTCTTTCAAAACATTTTTGTCTCCAAGATTTGCTTTTGTAACAGGTTATTTTGCATGCAGATAATCTTGGCTTTTGAATTCTTTGAATTCTGACACTACGTTCGATCAATTTTAGAGTCAGTATTATCAATTCTATTTCAATCAAGTTCAAAATTGATATTGATGATATTATTTTTCCATTAGTATACAAAGAAGATCTTCATTAAACATAAACTGAAAGATAGGACAAGAGCAAACTGAAAATGTAGATATCAGAGATCACCAAAAAATGCTAAGTACAAAGAAAACCGATGACACAATTTTGTGTGTAAACCAAAAATGCAAAGTGAAAAGGATAAAGAGGAACCCGACAGTGGAACCCGATGAGCAGGAAAAAGTGAAAACTGAGAGAACAATCAAAATGCAACCTGAGAAACAATTCAAGCAAGGAACATCGAGAGACAGTCAAAATAACTTCAGAGAATAACCGACTGATAGAAACCAAAAGTCAGTTGAAGCCCACAAAAAGTGGATCTGACTTCCATGTCAGATAAAACATTCTCATTCTATTTATAGAGTCTTGATTTGTTTTAAAACCATTACTTTAGGGACAAGAAACATTATTGTAAGTGTTTTAATCAGTCTACCTGATTTAAAACACATAGACTAGAAGATCAATGTCAAGTTCTAAACCTATGATCTTAGAGTTAATATTGTTTTACGTAAAACTTAATTAGGTCAATACATCTTATAAATAGATGTTGTAATCATTCACTAACATGGAGGAGAGGATTAATGAAGCCTATGAGCACATCTATGGATCAGATTGAAAGTTTCAAGAACCAGAACAACAAAAGGTGAATTTGGTTATCAATAACCAAGAACAGAGGCTATCGAGCAACAAAGGTATTATTCAATCACATTAGGTGATACACTTATACATGTAATCTTAAATGGATCTATAATCACCAATAGGATATTGCATACCCCAGGTCAAATTTTAATTTTCTTACATTCTAGCAAGTGAAGCAAAGTGTAAAAATTCTTTCAAGGAAGGTGGATTTAACAGTCCAATTGTAAATCTCTTAACCGAGTGCACACTAAATAGTGTTGCTAAATCTCTTAACAGAGTATACTTTAATAGCTCTCCATAGATACTCTTAACAAGGTAGATCATCAGAAGTGATCAAATTGTAAGCCTTAATCGACCCCTTCCAAACTGTTGATAGTGAAGAATTTTTGGGTGCCATCCCCACCGCAATTTTTACTTCCTAATAGGAGTTTTCTGCGATATCATATCTTGTGTTATGTGTCAATTACTTTCATGAATTTTTCTATGAATGTTCACATGTTTGATAAGTTAAATAATTGATAAGTCTTACATAAAGATAGCATAGAACAAATGGTTGGATAAACATTTGATTACTCAAAGGATAAAGGTTAATAGATACAAACATTATTGAGGTACTGATTCACCCCTCCTCTCTTAGTACACACTTCCTATTAATTCCAACAATTGGTATCTGAGTTTAGTCTCTTATTTTTTGGCAAGTGATCATTTGTTTGTAAATGTGATTCAATTTTTGTTTGTCATTTATGGAAACACATCTGATTTTCTGATCGATTCCTATAAAGATAAGTTTTGCTGATTCAAAAATAGACTAAGTATAAAAGTAGAGATACATAAGTATTTTGGTTATAAGAGAATGAGATCGATGAATTAGGAAAAGAAAGCTTAGACGAAGATAGTATGAGGTATGTATAACCTCCACCTAAGATTTTTTTTTTTTGGTAATGTCTATGGAAAGCTAGAAAGAATTGAAGACACACAGACTATAGCAGAACAACGATACAGAGTAGTTGGACAGTAGCGAATATTGAGAGAGTATGACATGGACTCTAGGAAATCAAAGTTGGATTATGGTTGGTAATAACCTACACATTGAATATGCATTTGATATTTAGTATATTAAATGTATTTTGTATTGAAGGCCAACTTTGTAATATTTGTAATATTCATATTGGGAGCTGACTTTGTAAAGTTGTGAGATATATATGTAAGATCTTTTTGATAAAGATATGTTGTTGATGATTTGGTTAGCTGGATGATTATGTTGAGTGAATAGCAGAGTAGAGAATGCTAGAGATCATTAAAGAGCTATAAAGGAACTATCTAAGCACTAGTGGTGCTTGTTTTGTTCACGACTGAGAACACTTTGTAAACATAATTACTTTGTAAGAGATGTAAGCTCAATTGGCCCCTAACATGGTGTTATGAACCTTTAACAGCGTTGTAATTCCTTTAACAAGGAAATGTGCTATGTAATATTCAACTCCTAATAGGGCTAGGTCTCCTAATAGGGACATTATACTTTAGTACATGCTTGTGGGTACCATCCCCACCAGGGTTTTCCCTTGGCCAAGGTTTCCTTGAAAACCAAATATGGTGTTATGAGTACTGTGTCATTTTCTTATATTCTTTTCTTTACTACAAGTTTATGGTTAATGTTTAAATGGTTGAATAAATTAATTAAGTGCTATAATATTGATTCACCCCCCTCTTAGTATTATCCAATCCTAACAATTGGTATCAGAGCTTTTGGCCCTTGGAGAGAAAGTCTAATAGCTTGAGGGAGATCATAATGGATTTGGATAGTTTGCAAGAAAACTTTGATGTTGCACTTGAAGACATGGATAAAGAAAAAGAAGAAAATGGAGAGTTGAGATTCAACATGTGAAGAACTGAGAAATTTATAAAGAAACTTGAGGAACAACTTGAGCTTTCTATAATTCAAAGACAAGATCTTATGGTTAAGATAAAAGAGGATTGAGATGAGGACAATTCAGATCAAGTGAGGAAACTAAGAGAAGAGAATGAGACTTTGAAACTTGAAAATGAGACCATGGCTAAAGAAATACAGATACAGAAGGATGCTAAGAAGAAAGTTGAAGAAAATTTAAACAGTGCATTAGATCAAATGAAAAATGAGGCTGACAACTACAAGAAAAAGTATCTAAAAATGGAGAAATTCATTTAGATTATAAAAGGTGAACTTGTTGAAGCGAAGAAACACATTGAGAAACTTCACACCAGAAGTGATTTGATTGATGAAAAGAGAGACAAACAGAAACCTAAAGGTTATATGATTGGTATTGGCTTCAATGAAGCTAAATGCTCAAAGAATCAAGAAGAGAAATCCAATGAGAATATTGATATTGAAAAACCTTATATTGAAGAACCTAGAGAGAAGATCAGACCCTTCATAGGTAGATGCTTTGGTTGCAACAAATTTGGACACATGAAGAGAGAATGCAGAGGTAATGCCCCTTTTAGAACATTTTCTAGTTATTTTTTTAATTGTAATGGATATGGGCACAAGAAAGAAGAATGTAGAAAACCTATTCAATCTAGATATAGACAAGACAATGAAAGAGAATCTACAGTGAAACCTACATGCTACAAATGTAACAACATTGGACACATTGTGAAGTACTGTAAGCTGCAAGTTAATCAGGAAATAAGACCTCCTATATGTTACAAATTCAATAATCTAGGACATATAGAAAAGTTTTTTAGGTATAATGGATCAGACAACAGAAGAGTACCACCTCCTATGAATTCATAGAAGAATGGAAATGATATTGGTAAGAGTGTTTCATATTTGAAGAGTGATTTTGAAATTTATTTTAAGAAAGTAGAAGATAGAAATAATGGTAAGATATGGAAGATCAAAGAAACAAGTGAGACATTAGTTCAGGGAGAGTTAGTAGATGCTATTGGATCTTTGCCTGATGGTAGTAAAATAAAATTAACCTAATTGGTTGATCATGGCCTTAGGGGGAGCATTGGATATAGACATCAGAATATATCCTGCCCCAAAATTTATGGATTAAGCTCGAGTGAGCTTAGGTATGAACTTGGTAAAAATCGTGCAGTATACATCTAAGAGTGCAACATCAGTCGATGAATATATTTTATTTGCGAGATCTAACAGTTGACTGGACAGTATTAAGTAAAACTAAAACTTATGACTTAAAATTGTATAAAGCACCATTCGATGACCTATCTCTTAACCACTTAATGAAGAGTGAGCTAAGGAGATCAAAGAGCAGAGAGATTTAGTCTATTCTACAATTACGTTGCGTGATCGATTGAAACATAAACATGGAATTCAATGGGAGAAAGGTATTTACTTCATCTAGCTATGGATGCACCTATTATTTTCGATGTTGTAGATTGACCTAGGTACAAATTTAAGAAAAATCCATTCAATTCATGTGAAGAGGATCTAGAAGGAGCATTTTCTCAAACCCCGTATGGTGTATTACATGTAGAAGATATTAGGGCTTACATACATTGTAAGTATGATATATTAGGAATTGATGAGATATCAACTGAGATGGAGTATATGACTGATAATGGAATCATGAAAGAAGAATACAAACACATTGACCAACTAAGAATAATGAAAATTATGGAATTATGTGAAATCAATGAAGATGAATGGTTTAAGATACTATTGACCAGGGTTCATGATCAGTTCATTTGTATAGGTGATCAACCTGTAAATATTTACAGTGACCTAATTCATGAAATCACTGGACTGGACAACACAAGAGTCATTCCAATTGTAGAAAAACATGTAAAGAAAGAAGTTGAAACCCTAACTAATTGTAAATGGGACAGGTAGGAAATGACTAAGAATGACATCTTTCAGCAAGATGTGAGACTTATTTCTATGATACTTGGATAAAAATTCTACTACAGTAGTAGACTTAACCCAATATCTGTAGGAGTAATCATGATGGCATGGAGAATGGTGAAGGAGAATGTGAAAAATAACCTATGCAAAGTTGTGGCACAATAATTTCTTGAAAATGTGAAGCTAGTGAAGAAAGACAAAACTAAACCTTCAGATTTGGTTCATTGTTGATGCATATGTTTATACACATTGAGCACAAATTTCCTGGCTTACATCCTAGTGGTTAGAAATCTGGGACACCTACTGGTATTCTAATCTCACAGAGCTACAAAAGAAATAATAGTACATGGGTTGATGGAGAATTGTTTGCTATGAGAAAAATCCTTCAGAGACAAATGAAAACTAGGTACATGATACATGAGGACATTTTTGAAATATACAAAGATATGGTCTGTTTCATGGTTGAAACTAATTGCGTATGTTTTGAAGCAGTCACACCTAGAAAGAAATGGTGTTATCCCATGGGTTATGAAATAAGTTCTGAGGTACTTACCATGCAAGTTGAACATGTTATTGCATCAGAAGTTGATCCATCAGAAGAAAGATGGGGAACATATGAGGAGAAATCAGCTAAGGTGAGAGAGGAACAAACTAGAGGTCTAAGGAAAAGAAAACTGAAAAACTTGTGCATGAATGTTGTGTAAAAGCTAGGTTGACAGAAGAAGAACTAAAAGAAGTGAAAAATAAGATGACAAATAGATCTCAAGGTAGTAATGATAGACATTCCACCTCCTCCATCACAAAAAACATCACAAACATAGAACATCATTCCTAGAGTAAACACTAGATCAAGCATGCAAACATCACCTAAAGAACAAAGCATAGTGAGAGAAGAGTAGAAAAATGAGAAGCACATATGGAAGCCTGACATGAAAATGACAGAGAAGAGAGTAATCGAACAAGGTAAACTATTCACAATTGACAGATACTATGATAGGTATGGAGATTTAGACAATCTTAAGATTGAAGACATTGTGATTGATCATCTACTTACTTTCAAAAAGACTCTATTAGAAATTGAAGGAAGTATACACAAGGATTTGTATGGGAGATTGGAGACAAGAAAACACTTAGAACCGATTGAGGATGATACAATCAGGAATCAAGAAATTGATAACATGTTTCCTGTGATATCATTACAAGAAAGGGAAAGAATATTCAAGGAATAGAAACCTTTACTAAGGACCAAGGTAAGATTGTTGAAAATCATGGAGAGGAAGTATGATGAAGTCACTAAGGAAAATCAAAAAGCACTAGAGAAGATATTGATGAAAACTATTTATGAAAAGCCTCCACCTCCTAAGACAACTTTTCCTACATAATTAGGAATGGGAGAAAGCTCAAAAGTAACTGAGACAAATGTTGAAACAAGCGAAGTAGGTCCACCAGCAAATTTCTATGTTTCTGGCATGCCAGTGACTCTTGACCCATTTCAATATGAAAAGGACCCATTTGCATGGAATGTGGACACCTCTATAGAAGAATAGAAAGAGGAAGTAGAGAATAAGAAGGAAGAAGAAAAGACAGAACAGAAAGAGGATGAACAGAAAGAGGTAAACACTTCATCTATCTCATTATTGGCAAGCAGTGATGTAAATGTTGATAGCATGTATGAAGTTGAGTTGGTCAAATTGGCATTTACTGCATTAAACAAAGCCAAGAAAAGATCAGAATAGAAAGGTGACAAAAAGGCTAAAGTAATTACAAGAGTAATTGATACTGTGAACAAATTACTTCTAGTACCTATTGTTTTCTAGCACAAAGATGACATTGAAAATCTAAGAATAACACTTGATGAATTTGATGGGCATTATGAGAATTTGATAAAGATTGTAGAGGAGAAGGCAAAGAAGAAATATTCAGCTAAGAAGATATTATAATTTTGAAATTCAATCACATGGGACCTAGGCATTGTGAAAACTTGTTTGACAAATGCAAAGAGCTGCATTGGACATGGGAGAAAATTATATAGTTATTGCATGAATCCTATCAGGCATGTTCAGAATGTAAAATACATTATTGCCAAGGAGAGGGAAACTCTGAATAGTATGATGGATAGTTGTGAAGCATCTTCACAATCTATAATAGAGTTAGACAAGGAAGTCACAAGAATTTTGGCAAAACTCAATGTTTTGGATAATGAGAAAGGGAGAGTATTGACAAGATTTAATTTGTTGAAGAGTTTAATCAATCCTAAGCTATCCATACTTGAGGTTCATTTATCAGACTTGGAGAAAGTGACAGATTCATTAACTAAATATATGCCCATAGAATTGAAAGAAGTTGAGACCGCATCATTTGCATTGAAAGGCATCATGCATATCAGTTAGATATTGTTCAAATCATGGAGCACAGAAGTGAAGATCTTGGAAGATTCCTTTCAACACATTCTGAAACTGGTGAGCAAGCACTAAAACCTATTATTTTATATGCACCTTTTTCATTGTTGTCAAAGGGGGAGAAGAAGAAGAAAAAAAATATAATAAAGAAAATATATATATATATATATATAGGAGAAGAGAAGAAAATAGGAGAAGAGACAAGAAGAGGAAGGAGAGAATATAGAGAAGACAATTTTTGTTTTGTTGGAACACTTATTCATTTTTTGGTTAAGTGTTGCCATCAATGCCAAAGGGAGAGATTGTTGGAAACTGATCAATTTTGTGTAAATGTGATTCACTTTTTGGTTGTTGTTTATGGCAAAATATCTGGGCTTGAGATTGATTCCCATAAAGAGAAGTTTTGCTGATTCAGAAATCAACTAAGTATAGAAGCAGAGATACGAAAGTATTTTGATATCAAAGAAAGAGATTGATGAATTAGGGAAAGAGAGCTTAGAGGAAGAGAGCATGGGGTATGTATGAACTCCACCTAAGATTGATTTGGTTTTGGTAATGTCTATGACAAGTTAGAAAGAATTGAAGATAGACAAACAACATCAGAACAATGAAACAGAGCAGTTGGACGGTAGCGAAGATTGAGAGATTATGACATGGACTCCAGGCAATCAAAGTTTGATTTTGGTTGTTGATAACCTAAACATTAAAAATGCAAGAGTGTCAACTATAAATTTAATATTTACTATATTAAATGTATTTTTATTGAAGGCCAAATTAGTAATATTTGTAATGTTCATATTGGGAGTCGACTTTGTAAAGCTGTGAGATATATATGTAAGATATTTTTGATAAAGATATGGAGTTGATGAGTTGGTTATTTGGATGAGTATTTTGAGTGAATAGCATAGCAGAGAATGGCAGAGATCATTGAAGAGCTATAAAGGAACTATCTAAGCACTAGTGTTGCTTGTTTTGTTCATGAATGAGAACACCTTGTAAACATAATTACTTTGTAAGAGTTGTAAGCTCAGCTGACCCCTAACAGGGTGTTGTGAACCTTTAAAAGGGTTGTAATTTCTTTAACAAGGAAATGTTCTATGTAATATTCAGATCCTGATAGGGCTAGGTATCCTAATAGGGAAATTATACTTTAGTACATGCTTGTGGGTACCATTCCCATCGGGGTTTTCCCTTGGCCATGGTTTCCTTGAAAAAAAAAAATGGTGTTATGAGTACTGTGTCATTTGCTTATATTATTTTCTTTACTACAAGTTTATGGTTAATGTTTAAATGCTTGAAGAATTAAATTAAGTGATATGATACTAATTTACCCCCCTCTCAGTATTATCCAATCCTAAGATTGTTTGGAAAGCTAAAAGGCTTAAGAGAAAAGATCATACAATGGAGAAGTACAGACTTGACAAGAGTATTGAAAATAAGAAGCTAGAAATTTAGATTTTCTATGAGCAGTATAAGGAAGCTAGAATCAAGATGAGACAACTGTTAGATGAAAGAAAGATTATGACATCTCTCTGTAATGAAATAAATTACCATGAGGAAGAGATACTAGATTTATTTTAGTCATCATAATCAACTACAAGAAAAGCATCAGATACATCAGAAGAAAACATCACAAGATTAAATGAAATCAATCAACATCTGGATGGACAAGTGAAATCCCTACAAATCGGTCAAGAGACACAGATGGTAAGAATGATTGATGTCATGAACAATGCTAGACAAGATGAGCAAGAAAGAGCACTAACTATTGATGATAGAAGGAAGATTATAGAAAAGCTGCAAGAGAAAGAGTCTAAAATACAGATACTTACAGATCATCACCATGAGATTAAAAACTATATTATTCTTATGAGTCAAGAGAAAAATAGGATGAACGTTGAACACATTGAGAGAATAGAAGCTATCGGTGAGCTAAGGGAAGAAAATGAAAAGTTGAAACAAGAAATAAGAATTCAGCAGCAACATAATGAAATTATCAAGAAAGCTAAAGAAAGCAATAAAAGAATGGATGTTTTTCTTGAAGGACAATGAAGAGTCAACAACAACACTTGTCTAGGATATACCGAGAATGGAGAATCACCCAATAAACATAATCCAAAGAATGTCTATGAAAATCCAAGACCAACAAAGATGACATGCAATCATTGTGGAAAGCAAGGCCATACATCAAATGTATGCACAAGAAAAATGAGAGGTATTCCTGAATCTACATCTTTATTCATAGGATTTTGTTATAAATGTAACAAGAAAGGACATAAAGCACATGAATGTAAGTCTGAGATGAAACAACCAAAGAAGGAAACCTACATGGAAAAATACTATCCTACTTGCAAAATGAATGGGCACACAACTCTTGAATGCTGGAAGAAGAAAAAGAAAGAATGGAAGCCTAAAGGTTAAGAAACTACCTATCAACCGAAAAGAGTCGGTAACTAGTATGTATGGGATTAAAACACACAGAAAAATTATACATCATGTGGAAGATTTGGTCACATTGATGCAAGCTGTATGAGATAGTGGACAAGAAAGTCTAGAGGCTAAACTAACCCTGGAATGGCATGCTTACACTATCATAAAGTTGGTCATCTTAAGAAAGACTATAGAGATCGAATGACAGAGACTAGCACATTTTCCAATGGAAATACCATTGAAGACATCTAGAAGATGAGAATTTTTTTTGGAGAAAAGATACAAACAATGATGAAGCTGGACTGAGCAACGCAATTGGTGACACCCTATCCAATGGATCTGGTGACATAACTACCCCCACATAAGTAGAATGAGTATGGAACTTCATTACACTAAGTAGTATTTTACATCAGTTCCATAATATGTTGATGAAACGCTAAATTAGCATAAGTAAAGATGCATCATGATATTACTTGTTTAAATCTATGAAAACTATTCCATTGGATAATGCATATTGAAATCCATCGGTATACACTCAATGTTGAAACTGTCTGCACTTACCAAAACTTGTCGGTTAACACGTAAAAGAAAAAAATGCTAGTGTAAATTGAGAATTGTTGATAATCAAGCAAGTTGAAAAAGTTGTGTTCGCAATACACCGAAACCCATCGGTGAAAGAAAGAAGTGAGACAACTGCCCTAAAACATCACGTTGTCACCAAAGAGAGAAGATAGTGTTTAACGTGACAAATCCTTCTTCACACAACAAGGAGTGGTTGAGCATTAATGACTCACTTTTAGGGAAAATTTCTATAAAAAGGTGATGGAAGGGTTTCATTATTTACTAACAAGCAAAGTAGAGAAACAAAAGAAAAGTTTGAGCACATAGTGACAACATTACAAAGCAACTTCAACTTGACCCACAATACTCCAATAGATCAGTGACCACTACAAAAGTAAACAGTAAGTTCCTATGTTAACTTAGAACTCTGTTTTACGCAATTACAGAAAGCCCTAAATGTCTAAAACAATGGCCATGACTTCAAGAACCACCAAACTGAAGAATGTCAAGAAGGATAAGGTTAAACTTATCAAGAATTCTACCTATGAGGAACCACATTTCTAGGTATGCCCTGAGGTTGCATCACAAACTGACAATGTTGGAGCATTCTCATGAATACCAGCTAGGGTTTTGTTTGTCGAAGATGTGCAAGCATATATTCACTGCAAGATTGCATAAATTGGTGACCTGGAGGTTGAACAAGCCTATAAGAAGCTATGTAATGATGATGGATCAATAAAAAATGAGCACAATAACATAGAGGTGAAAGGGATCACAAATTCCCTATTGTTCCCAAAGGTATTCAAGACCGAGTGGATTTGGTTAGTACTGAGCAAAATTCACAATCACAAGGTATGGCTGGAGGAGCCTAAAATGATAACCTGAGATGTTATTCATGTAGTCATCGGTTATCTAATAAATGATAAGGTAAAGGCATTGACACATCTACCCAAGGCCAAAATTGAAAAGAATAGAGGAGTTAAATGTGATGGAAGAGGACTTAAGGTATCCACTATCACAAATGATGAACTAAAATTTGGAGCATGTGTCCTAGGCTACAAATTCTTTCAAGATATCAGGATGAACATCATAGCATACAGAGTAGCAGATAAAACATACAAGATTGTAAAGAAAGGAACTCAGTTGGATCTGTCAGAACTACTTCTCAACCAGCTAGAAGAATACTTGAGAGCAATAAAAAATGCAAAAAAAAATACATGTAAGTTTGGCTCACTTATCATGTGCATTTTATTTTACTTCCAAGAATATTTTCCATCAGTAGGAGATGTAAAATGGGATACCACTAGACCAGTCACCATCCATATCAGTGAATACATAACATCACTGGGAGAAAACTTTGAAACAGTTATGGATGAGTACGTTACTGGATTCAAGAAAAGAATGCAGAAAAGAGTAAGGATCCCTGAGAAACTTATCAAGAAATTCAAGAATGATATATCTTTCAAGGTTTACACAGACCATACATACATCAATTCTATTGTACCAGGGACAACATGGTTACAACCTTTAGACTATGAGATTAATATTGATCAAGCATCCAATGCAATCGATGCATTGATTAATGAGCCATTAGACAAAACACAACCAAAGTTTGGCACTTATGAAGAGGCCAAAGAAAGAATCAAAACTAGCTTGGTTGTGAAGAAAATAGATAGGAAGAAAGATAAAATGGTAAAAAAATTAAAGAAAAGGCTATCGGTTACAGAGGAAGAAACTGAACAAAAGGAAGAGATCGAGGGATAGTCACCCATCAATGAGGATGAACAAGAAAGTGATTTTAAGTCTACAAATTCAGATACTCTGTTACCAACTCTGGCTTATTGATCTCTAAGTTTTGTTGATCATTAGTGTCCCACACTTAGTCATTTATCTAGGTAGGTTAGCTGGTCATAATTATGGTTGAGCTATCTAGTATAGGTCAAGCTATCCAGCATAGTCATTGCCGAGCAGTTAACGGTTGTTGAGTGACTTGCCAATCCAACAAAAGTTGGTCATGTTCATGCCAAGCACCATAGTCTTAATGTGTCGAGCAAGACAGTTTTGACATACATGTTAGGAATGGTACAAACTTGAAGGTAAACTAATTTGGGCCAACTTGTTCATGCATTTAATGATTTCAACAGAGTTAATTACACATTAATTATTTGATCCCAATGTGTGGCATGGAGACAATCACAAAATTGGAATGCCTAAGTGGCATAAGCATTTGATCCTGATTGTTGATCTAGATATAGATGCCAGATTCGTAAAGTATATAAGATTGCTTCTTTAAACCCTAAAAAAGGTGTTGTGTGAGTGTGTATGAGAGGAGAAGTATATGCGTACATGAGAGATGTACAAAGGGTTATTTTGATAGAAGAAGCATAGATCTAGTAGAGTAAAAGAGCAGTGAGAAACATAGTAAAGACATATCAAATTATTAGATCAGAGAAGGTATTGGAAATAGAAGATTTGTTATCAGCATCAGAGTGCATAATGAAGGATCAGTTCTTGAGACATTCTAACTAGTGTAACCACCTAATTTTGGTCTGTCGCAACTGTAGACCCTATTTGCCCTAAGTGTGATCATACCCTCGATTTATGTCCAAGCGACCCTGTTACTGCTTGACATATTTCTTTTTAATCAATCTAATGTCCTAGGTGATTTTTATCACTGATTTATATTATCTATTGTAGCCATACAATTCAAATCAATTTCGACCAATCAGATCAAATCAAAATCAAACATGGCTATAGTATTTAATATGAAGGAATTAAATAAATCTCTAAATCAAATAATCACTTGCATTCCAACCCATTCCCCTAGCCTATTAATTTAATTAAAATGGCTATAGTCCCTTAATTATTAAAAAACAATTTATTTGTTTTAATAATTAAATCCTATATTTCTAAATGAATTAAATAA
>MU227694.1:193442-234565 GCA_018584345.1 Thuja plicata
GAAGGCAATAGATCAGTTTTAGAGGGTTTCATGTGTTTTTCATGCTTACACTAACCCCATATTGCTAATATAATGATCTATTGATTGTTTGTGTACATTCCGACAGGTACCCATTTACACACGAACAACTAGTGTATTAGGTGAAATCTCTTAACAAAGTGGTTCTAAAAGACCTTTCTAAATCTCTTAGTTGAGTGATTACTTTTTTGTAAGTTTAAATCCTTTTACAAGGTATATTGTAATGATCTATAGCTCTTAACTGGGCAGACGTTTAACCAAGTAGATTACATATTTTGATCAAACTTTGTATCCCTAATAGGCACACTTTATTGCTGCAGTAGTGAATATTTTTGTGGGTGTCATCCCCACCCCATTTTTACTTTATTGGGTTTATGAGTTACCAAATTGTGTGTCTTGAGTTATTTATTTACTGTCATGGATGCTACTAGTTGATAGATCAATTAAATTTATGCATGGTTGTGGATCAGTTTTGTTTAGAAGGATAAAAGTTTTAAGATCTGATTCACCCCTCCCCCCTCTCAGTATCTTGCTTTCCCATATTGTATTTCCAACAATTGGTATCAGAGCGCAGTTCTCCTACAAAAGGTTTTAATCAGCTTGAGAGTACAGATCTAGAGATGGAGATTTATAAATTGGGTAAAGTCATAGAGAATCAAAAGATTGAAATTCAGATAGCATTACATCATCTTGAAACTGTAAGATAGGAACTAAAGAAGTCCTTGCAAGAAAGGAAATATTTGGCCAAACAAATGAATGATACTCACTATCAGGAAGAAGACACTGCAAATCTATTTCAAAATGGAAACTCTACTAAGAGCAATGTAGCAATTGCAGATCTACAGAAAGGAACAATGCATTGTGTGAAGAAGTTAGAAACCTAAAAAGAGAACAAGAAATGTAAACAGTAAGACTATGTGAAGTAGTGGAACAAAAGAAGAAAGATGAAGATGACAAAGCTATGGCTGAAGAAGATAAAAGAATGATGACTGGAAGACTTGATGAAAGGACACATGAAGTACAAATGATGACAAATAATCAGGTTGACATGGTTAATCAATTGCTACTTGCAAATAAGGAGATCAGTAGGAAAGACATGGAAATTATGAATCTGAGATCTGAAAATAGTCAATTGAAAGATGAATTGAGATTTGAGAAAGAATTGAATGAAAGATTGAACAAACCCAATGAAGCTTTGACTCATTTTGAAAACTTGATGGAAGCATCAAGGAGAGATAAAGATTCTTCTAGATTAGGTGACATCAAACAACAAACATCTACTGAGAAAGGAGAATCATCTAAGATTGGTGAAAAGAGGAATGCAAAGACAAAGAACAACAAGCCTATATGCCACCACTCTGGAAAATCAAGACACACAACAAACATCTGCCAAAGCAAGAATGGCAAGTCCAATCCTAAACCTAAGTTCAATGGTTATTTCTTTAACTATAAGAAGTTTGGGCATAACACACATAAATGTTGGGCAAAGGCAAATATTGCACCTGCCACACCTAGATTTAATGGGTATTGCTACAAGTGTAAAAAATTTGGACATAGAGCACAAGATTGTAGATCTAATGCTAAACAACAATGGACATCAAAGACACAAGCAAAAGCACCAAGGAAGGGTAACACTTACAATTGGGATTATAACACATGACATAGCTGTCATTACTATGGTGAGTATGGACATGTTCCAAAAAACTACATAAAGAGACATTTTAGAGGAAGAGCTAAGAGTTGGATGAATGGAAGCCTAGTTTGCTATAATTGTTTAAAAATTAGTCATACTAGGAAAGATTGCAAAGCAAGGGTACCTGCTCCCACTGTTGAGTAGATTAGAGCACAGATGAACCAGACATGGATAAGTAGAACCATGTAGCAGTGAAGCTACTAAAGTTGAGGTCATCCAATCTAATGGATTAGGTGATCCCACCATCACTAATTAAGCAAAGAAAGGTATGTAAGGAACTATATTTATATCTTATATATTTTATCATTTTCTAAGAAATAAAAGTGCAATAGTCCATATTTGCATATGATAAGATGCATTAGGACATATTTTGATTTATGTAGCGAGAAAAGTCAAAATGTACTATAGGTTTTGAGCAACAGTATATTTCTAAAGTATGTCGAGTAAGTTTTTTTTGATAACCGAGAGGTCAGTGAATTTCGTGAGTCGGTTGAGGATAGTTGTTTGGCACTCACTCAATATAAAGATAATTTATTGTTGACCTAACTTTTGATCATTGGAGCCTATATAAAGGGAAGAGCTATTTCATTTCTTCTCACCATGCGATTAAGAATTTCATAAGAGCCATTGTGTATTTGTGAACTTGAATTTTGCAAAGATTTTCAAAGATTTCTACAGCGTGCCGTCGGAAACCTCTTCAGTAGAAAGTGTAGATTTTGTCACTTGTTGAGGTACTCTATTCATGATCCTTGAAACTCTATTTTTCAGAGAAAATGGATGCAAGTTCTTCTGCACCAGCTAAGAGAATGGAGAAGGAATTGCTAAACATTCAATTGGTAAGGAGCGACACCTGTGCACCTCCTAATTTCTATTAAATTCCTGAGAGCGCCATCAACGGTGATCTGACCAGAGTCCTATCATCAATTCCACCAAAGGTACTTATGATTCATGATATTAGGTCATGCTATATGTGCAAGATAAGTGAAGTGGGAGATCATGAGTTAAGAGCATCTTACAAAAAAATGTGCATTGATGGAGCCCTAAAATATGAACACAAACATTTAGCCAAGAGAGGGTTAACTCATTGCCTAGACTTTCTGAGGGAATTCAGAATGGAATGGATCAAGATTGTTCTGAGTCGAATACATGAAATGAAAATATGGCTAGAGAATGGACCAGTTAAGATTACAAAGGAAATAATCCATCGTGTAACTAGTTATTCAATTCTAAATGTGAAGAAAACTATGAGATGTTAGAGTAAGGAAAACATAGAAGAATTCACTGGATCCATTTGGAACAAAAGAGGGATGATGATATCTACTATTACAGATTTGGAGCTTGATTTTTCTGTTAGGGTTATAGCTCATAAGTTCTATCAGACGAGCTGAATGGATAGTGTCCCATGCATTACAGTCAACCAGGCTTGGAAGATTCTAAAGAAGGATCATACTTATGACCTTGCCAAGCTTCAACTAATGCAACTGGCCAAGAACCTTTCTTCAATTAGAAGGGCAAAGAATTTAGTATGTAAGTCTAGATCTCTGCTCACTTGCATATTTTTCTACATACATAATACATTTCCTACTTTTTGAAACATAGTGTGGAAAATAGATAGACCTATCACACAGAAAATCAATGCATTTATTCAGCAATTAGGTGAAAATTTTGACAATATGATGGGAACATATTTTGTGGAATTCATGAAAAAGATAAGATTAAGGAGTAGAATTCCCAGCTCACTAGTTGAGAAACATTATGAAGATGTATGTTTCCTAGTAGACATAGATTTCACCTATGTGCAGACAGTAGTGCCAAGGGTATCATGGCTAAGGCCATTACCTTATGAAGTAAACATTGATGAGACATCTGTAGCAATAACAACTCTATTGGTAGAGGAAATTGATAGTACAGTCAAGCATTTTGGAAAATATGAAGAAGCTAAGTCCAGAATCACTATGGATTTGAAGGTTGGCACTATGGAGAAGAAAAGGAAGGAAATTGTCAAAAATATGAAGAAGATGGTTGGTATTGAGAGTGATGAAGAAGCAGAGGATGTACCTTTGGGTTTATCAATAGGACATGGAGAATATATGTCTAGTGAAGAAGAGGAGAGTGAACCTGAAGAGGAGGTCACTATGAAAGGTAAACAAAAGCAGTCAGTGGTTGCCGAGGAAACTAAACAAAGCAAAGCCAAACCTAAGGCTACCCCTCCTATTGAAAATCGTCCAAGGACCGGGGCATCATCTCTTTCCTAGAAATCAAAAGTATATACAAAGAATAATTTTGTGGAGAGAAGCTCAGGGAAGAGAAAACAATTTGAAACCAAAGCTGTGCTGAGTCAACCTGCTAAGAAAAGACCAAGGAGGAAGCTATACTTGGATTTTGAAGATGATGAGGAAATAGAAATAGATGTACCTATCAACATACATATAGCATCACACAAACAAACAATCAATATTGATGAGGTATGTAAGAACATAGGAAGTTCAACTAGATTAGCAGGATTCAAATTTATTCAGTATGGAAAATAGAGTATATTAAACAAGCATAAGATTCACGAGGCATTAATAGATATGATGGGGACATTCAAGATGACACCTGTAGAGATAGGAGACTATGTCCCTAAAGAACTATATGATATTTTGTCTTAGAAATGGCAATATGCACTAACGACTGAAAGATAGATAAGGGAAGGAACATTGGCTAAGGTCATTCCTAAATTAACAAAGAAACAAATAGCTAAGTTTATTGAACAATATCAAAGGAATTTTATTCCTAAATAGAGAGCCTATGCAATTATGAGGAATGATGTTGAATGTGTAGTACAATAGAGCACCAGAATATGGAAGGAAACCTTTGGGTTAACTACTAAGAAGGCTGATGAGAAAGATGAAGACAACTCAGAGCTGAAGCAAATGGAGAAAGAAACTACTACAGATCAAGCAAAAACTAAAAATGAACCCCAAAAGGGAATATGTGATGTGCAAATTACAGATTTGACAATGGATAGTCCCATTGAAACTACACTTGGAGAAAATAACAATGTGGATGTTGAGGATTAGAATGAGCTGGCAGACACAAGTATCCAATCGCCTATATGGGAAACTAAGGTTGAGTTAGAGAGAGAAGGAGAAAAGGAGGTAATCAATACAAATCCACCTATTTTAGAGGTTGTACCAAAAAATTTAGAGAGTGGAGATAAGATGGAAGAAATTTCAAATAAGCCTACAAAACAAGAGGCTATACAAGTGTTGGTGGATCTACCACACTCTACATCATCTACTTCCACTGGACCAAAAATAGGAAGTATACCTAATCAACAGGAAATGTTGACTCAGATGAAGGTAGAAAATGAAATTGATACTGACCAAGGAAAAGATATCACAATATCTAAGCCGAGTATCAGCGTTTCAGAACTCAAAAGGAATAAATCACATATGAGGAAGTCACCAAGTCCAAATGTCACTTTGGATGAAGTAATTGCGATTCCTAAATGGGATATAGATAAATTGACATATGAGAAAATTCAGACTCTGCAATACCTTTTGAAGAGGAAGAAGAAACAAGAGGAACTGAAGAGGGAGCACCAACAAAAGAAAGTGTTACATGAAATGAAGGATATTTTTGTTAATGCTTTTGATATAACAAATATAAACTAACAAACATCAATCTTTGAACAGTGAGTCCATAATGTGCAGAAAGTTAATGATGAAAATATTGAGGCAAATGATAAGCTGCTACAATGGTCCGAGAGAAAATTTGAGAACAAAGTTTTGGAGAAAATATCAGCAGAGATTGCTATCAAATAGGTTGAACTTTCTTCTCTTATTAGTATTCTTGAAGAAGTTGCAAATAATGTTTATTCCTTGTATAAAAAGTTATGTAATGTAGAATTATTTACCAAGGATAATCAACAGCTTATTGATAATTTGCAACTAGCTTTGAAGTCAATAGGGAGTACATTGAGTATGGATGCTAGTTCTAACTCCTTATATTTTGACAAGTTAACTCATGCATAGAGGAGATTAGTCGAGCTTTATGGTTGAAGATGGTAGAGTAAGAGCAAAGTTAATAACTATTCAGAATGCCTTAATACCTCATCTAGAGGTTATACAAAAGGAACTTAAAGCTACAAATGAATTAGTCAAGAGAGATTCTCATATCTCTACAATAGATAGTTTGGTAAGTCTAGCTGCTGAGCTAGAAATTAAGGTACAAGTTATGAAGTTTGTAAAGGATAGTTGGGATACAACGTTTGCGCTAACATTAAAGCTTCATAAGTCATTTTTGGATAAGTATGACTTAACCCCTATAGCTATCAGTGACAAAAACAAGGGGGAATCAAGTAAGGAAATGGATAAAGATGTGTCGAATCAAGCATCATATTTTGTACGGCATGTATATTATGTAAGTATGAACTATAATCTTAGGGGGAGTACATTGTGTACTTAGGAAAAAGTTTGTGGATGTAAAGCAATGATAACTATGTTTTTTCCACTAATATAAAAATGGGGAGATTGTTAATCTCTAAGTTTTGTTGATCATTAGTGTCCAACACTTAGTCATTCATCTAGGAAGGCTAGCTGGTCATCAATGTGGCTGAGCTATCCAGTATAGGTTGAGCTATCCTGCATAGTCATTTTTGAGAAGTTATTGATTGCCGAGTGGCTCGACAATCCAACAAAAGTTGATCATGTTCATGCTGAGCACTAGAGTCTTAATGTGCCGAGCAAGACAATTTTGACATACATGTTAGGAATGGCACAAACTTGAAGGTAAAATATTTTTGGCCAACTTGTTCATGCATTTAATGATTTAAATAGAGTTAATTATGCAGTAATTATTTAATCCCAATGTGTGGCATGGAGCCAATCAGAAAATTGGAATGCACAAGCTGCATAAGCATTTGATCTTGATCGTTGATCTAGATCTAGATGCCAGGTTCGTAAAGTGTATAAGATTACTTCTTTAAACCCTAAAAAAAGTGTCATGTAAGTGTGTATGAGAGGAGAATTATATGCATAAATGAGAGATGTACAAAGGGTTATTTTGATAGAAGAAGCATAAATCTAGTAGAGTAAAAGAGTAGTGAGAAATAGAGTAAAGACATATCAGATTATTAGATCATAGAAGGTATTGGAAAGAGAAGATCTGTTATCATCATCAGAGTGCATAATGAAGGATCAGTTCTTGAGACATTCTAACCAGTGTATCAGGTGAAATCTCTTAACGGAGTGGTTCTAATAGACCTTTCTAAATCTCTTAACCGAGTGCTTCCTTTGTTGTAAGTTTAAATCCTTTTACAAGGTAGATTGTAATGATCTATAGCTCTTAACCAGGTAGACCTTTAACCAGGTAGATTACATATTGTGATCAAACTTTGTAGCCCCTATAGGAACACTTTATTGCTGCAGTAGTGAAGATTTTTGTGGGTGTCATCCCCGCCCTAGTTTTACCTTATTTCATTTCTGGGTTACCAAATTATGTGTCTTGAGTTATTTATTTACTGTCATGGATGCTACTAGTTGATAGATCAATTAAATTCATACATGGTCGTGGATCAGTTTTGTTTTGAAGTATAAAAGTTTTAAGATCTGATTCAGCCCCCCCCTCTTAGCATCTTGCTTTCCCATATTGTATTTCCAACATAGCTAAGAAGCCTAGAACTACAGCTACTTCAAGTACTAGAATTCAAATAGAAAAGGACTCAAGTCCTTCACCCTTGAAAAAAGGTCAAGTAAGGACCTACAAGAGGAAACTGGCCACACAGAAAAGAGGGAAAAAAAAGAGAAGAAAGTTCATTAGAACCAAGGAAGACATTGAGGATACAAAAAAAGATGAAGGTGTTCAAGAGGAAAATAAAAATATTCCTAAAACTAAAGATGAGGTATATGTACAAATAATTAAATCAGGATCAATTACTGACTCCAAAGTCAAAAGAGGGTTGAAATTGGATCCCTTGGATCAAAATAAGATTGAGGAGGCAATCATCAAGATAATGTGCATATACAAATACCTCCATATAGAACTATTAGACAATATGCCAAAAGAACTTTAAGATAGGCTATCGGCAAGATGGACTTTTGCCTTACACTCTAAAAAATAAATCAGGGAAAGAGCCCTAGTATTAGTCATGCCTCCCAAATCCAAAATGGAGGAAATCAAAGAAATGATGAAGGCTCATTAAAAAAGGTTCTCACCAAAGATGAGAGTATACCAAGTACTTAAAGGACATCTACTAGAGTTAGACCGAACAAGTGAAGCAGAATGGAGGAATATACTTAATATCCTTGAAAATGATACAACTCTTGATCCACCGAGAGCTCTAACCAAGAATTAGGAAACCAAGGATGACTAGGCTAATGAGAGCACAAAACCAATTATCATCACACATATTGAATTAGACAAAGAAGAAATGGACACCACGGGCAAAAAGGACATGGATGTTGTAGATGAGACATGGCCAGAAACCACTATGGACAACATTGTGGACAACATAGTCATTGAATTAACTGATGATCCAACAAAAGAAATACAAAAATATGAAGATGTCACTATTATCAAGGACAAGACCGATGAACGGGACACTACATTTGACACTTCACAAGTGAATATATCAAGCAACATGCCAATATTGATGCAAGCCATCAATATACTTCAAGAAAAATACAAATCACATGAAAAAGATTCAAGAACTCCCAAGGATGTAGGGGATGAAGAAAAGAAAGACAACACTAATGAACAGAATGTCAGCAAATACACTCAAACTATAACCGATACTAACAAGGTTACAAAAGGAGATTTCAAGAAAATAGATGGAGACACTACTGAGAAGGATGCATAAACAAAAAAAGATGAAGTTCGTAAGGATGCCGATGAAGGAGCTAAACCAAAAGATGGCACTCTTGAGGAAACCGAACAAGTTTCCATAGATAATGTAAAAGTTGATGTGGAGACATCCACTCAAAACCAAAAAGCTAACACCAAAGCACAACAACAAAAATAGGCAACACCCCAAATCACTTCATCAAGAATAATAGACAAAGCTGAGAAGATGGACATGGTCCTACATTCAAGTGAAACTTGGAAGAAGAAGAAGTAGAAAAAATCCAAGAAGACTAAGTTGGAAGTCACTCTAGATGAGATCATTGAGATACCCAAATGTGACCTAGCTACACTGGACTATGAAGCACTTAAAGAGTACGGTGAAATATTCTAAAGGAAGGCACTACAGGAGAAGCTGAGAAAGTAGCACAGAGACTCCATGGTACTAGAGACAACTAGGGACATCTTGCATCAGATTGTACCTGATGTTGATGTTGATCACAATAGACCTATCCTTGATCAACTAGCCACTCTCACTGAGGCCATCACAACGTAGAACATTGATGCAAAAAAGGCAATTAAGGAGAGATCAGAGCAGAAATATCAACACAAACTTGTTGAAAAGATCACCCAAGAAGTGGCAGAAAATAAGGTAAAGCTTTTAGAATTAGTAAGTGAATTAGATCCAATAATTTCTGAAGCTATTTCCTTGATACAACAATTGAGAACACTTGACAAATTCACTAAGGAGCATATTAATAAGATAGCAAAGTTAGATTATGACCTAGCTACTAGTGCTAAAGGCTTAACCACTGATGATAATGCAATAAAGTTGCATTATGAGAAAATTTTTGAGATAAAAAGGTTACGACATGAACTATGGGAAGCAGAAACACAATTTAAGGAAGAGGTAACCAAGCTCTAGGATCAACTTCTACCGAATCTCACACTACTTCAACAACACATTAGTTCAGCAAGACAACTGATAGCCACCCCCAAGATGTCTATAGTAGACAACATCTATGACATGCATGCAAGGAATACACTCGAGCACATGGCTCTAGAAAACCTGAGAGAAAAATGGGAGAAGATGATGAAGGACATGAAGTCCTCACACTTTAATATTTTTGATAAGCTATAGGTATAGACCTTTTCCCTTAATATCAAAAAAGGGGGAAAATATTGATATATGTACAAATGGGGAAACAAAAAAAAGTATCATGTACATACACTTATACTATACCGACATATGCATAGGGGGAGTCATGAAATGACTAAGGAATATATATGGTGTACATACTAAAAATTTTCTTATTATTTTGCACATATCAGTTTTTGATACTAATGTCAAAGGGGGAGATTGATGACATTATTTTTCCATTAGTATGCATAGAAGATCTTTGGTAAACATACACCAAAAGATAGGACAAGAGAAAACCAAAAATACAGATATCAGAGATCACCAAAAATTGCTAAGTACAAAGAAAACCGATGATACAGTTTTGTGCGTAAAGAAAAAATGCAAAATGAAAAGGATAAAGAGGAACCTGATGAGAAAGACAAAGTACAAACTAAGAGAACAATAAAAATGCAACCTGAGAAACAACTCAAGCAAGGAACACAAAGAGACAGTCAAACTAACTTTAGAGAACACTGAGAGATATTCAAACCGATTGACATAAACTGAAAGTGAGTTGAAGCCCACAAAAAGTGGATTTGACTTCCACGTCAGATAAAATATTCTTATTCTATTTATAGAGTCTTGATTTTTTTTAAAACCTTTGCATTATGGACAAGAAACATTATTGTAAGTGTTTTAATCAGTCTAACTGATTTAAAACACATAGACTAGAAGATCAAGGTCAAGTTGTAAACCTATGATCTTAGAGTTAATATTGTTTTACGTGAAACTTAATTAGGTCAATCTATCTTATAAATAGATGTTTTAATCATTCACTAACATGGAGGAGAGGATGAATGAAGCTTACGAGCACATCTATGGTTCAGATTGAAAGTTTCAAGAACCAGAACAATAAATGGTGAATTTGGTTATCAAGAACCAAGAATAGAGGCTACCAAGCAATAAAGGTATTATTCAATCACATTAGCTGATAGACTTATACATGTAATCTTAAATGGATCTGTAATCAGAAATAGGAGATTGCATACACCAGGTCAAAGTGTAATTTGCTTCCATTCTAACAAGTGAAGCAAAGTGTAAAAATCCTTTCAAGGAAGTAGATTTAACAGTCCAATTGTAAATATCTTAACCAACTGCACACTAAATAGTGTTGCTAAAGCTCTTAATAGAGTAGAATTTAACAGGTCTCCATAGATACTCATAACAGGGTAGATCATCAGAAGTGATCAAATTGTAAGCCTTAACCTACCCATTCCAATCTGTAGATAGTGAATAATTTATGGGTGTCATCCCCACCACATTTTTTAATTCCTAACAGGATTTTTTTGCGATATCATATCTTGTGTTATGTGTCAATTACTTTCATGAATGTTTCTATGAATGTTCACATGTTTGATAAGTTAAAGAATTGATAATTCCTACATAAAGATAGCATAGAACAGATGGTTGGATAAATATTTGATTACTCAAAGGATAAAGGTTAATAGATACAAAAAAATTTGAGGTACTGATTCATCCCTCCCCTCTCAGTACACACTTC
The DNA here is from genome assembly GCA_018584345.1 of Thuja plicata. Classification (NCBI taxonomy): domain Eukaryota; kingdom Viridiplantae; phylum Streptophyta; class Pinopsida; order Cupressales; family Cupressaceae; genus Thuja; species Thuja plicata. The sequence goes on from MU227694.1 coordinate 204,660, forward strand.
CCATTAATTCCAACAGATATCTCTATGTCAATATTCAATCAATCTTCATTTGATCAAGTACAAAGTTGATAATATCAATCTTAATTCAATCAAGTTAGAGATTGGTATCATCAGCTAAATTTTGTTCAATCAAGTTCAGAATTCAAAAAAATTTCCAAAGTCAACATCAAACATTCTTTGAATCAATGCGCTGCTCACACATCAACTCAAAGAGGGGAAAATGTAACCACCCTAAATTTGTCTACTCTAACCATGGACCCTATTTTCCCTAAATGTGATCATACTCTCAATTATGTTAGTCTAACTATCTGATTATTGGCATAATTCATCAAATAAAGATAATCCCTCAAATCAAAGTGATTTATCACTACCTCACATTAATTACCTTGGCCTATTTAATCAACTTAATCCCATTAAATTCCTTGGCTAAAGTAATTAAATAAAAGGAAAATAATAAATAATCTCAATTACAAGTCATCACTTTCACATGAAAAGTCAATCCATGGACCAATGTGAGTTCACTCACTTGGATCAACTAAGTTTCAATCCTCACCTCTCTTCATGGATTGATCTCAACCATCTATTTCTCCTTCTCCTCCATAAAGGACTAAATTTTTAGCTCAAAGCATGTTCTGATTCCCTAATTCTTATTTCAATCTTATGCTGTCAAATTGATTTAATACTTTCTTAGCTAATTAGAAACCATTTCAATTATGCTTAAGTGAATCAATGAATCATGATGTTAGCTTGAATTGCATACTAAATAGCTTCATTTGAATTTGAATCTTCCATTTTAGAATTGAATGTGTCACTGTTATAAATGCATAATCTAAGAGCATTTTTCATAATTAGATTATACTCTTTCTAAATAGGAAGCAATATGTTGATTTCCTTGGTTCCTTTATTCTTTTCAATTAATTTGGATGTTGCTAACCATTGATGTAATGACATATTGAAGTGTTGTGTGCATCTTTATAGGTACAATATTTACACACACAAGCCCTTGTTACAAATCTAGAATAGGCCCTCCTTAATAAGTTATGGGCCTTTCTTAAGAGTGTCCCAAATACAAGACCCTTTTATTGACAAAATAAGGTGAGGTGCATCATGGAAAAAACATCGAGATAATACTTGTGGGTTAGAATCTTGGCCCAATTCTGATCTTGATAGGTACACCACCTCTAATACAATTTTTCCTTCAAGGCTTCTCAAACCAAACCAACAAACTGAAGACCAAGGCCCCCATCATGCATTAGTCTATAGATAAATTCTCATTTGACTAAGCTCCACTTAGAAGAAAGAAGATTTATAGACTATAAACACTCTCAGGGAAGAGCATCAAACTCCCTTACAATGTTAGCAAGGGGTAAGTGCACCAAGTTTCTGGTCATAAAAGTGGACACATGAAAAAAAACCAAATTTTTCATAACCCAATCGGGTTCCTCAAATTTAAAAATGTCCTTGGCTTGGTAACACCAAGCCTAATAGAAAACATTAAAAAAATATTCTTCAAAACCCATGCAGATTTTGAGGAACAAAAAGTTTCTCAAAACTTGTGTAGGTTTTGAGGACAAAAAGTTTCTCATAACCCATATGGGTTATTAGAAACATTACTTATTTTAAAAGGCCGTGGATTTGGACCATCTTTATTATGGAGGTTGGATGAATCAATCACTGATTCATGCTCCTAGTCCTTACAAGAGACTTTTAGGGTGTATCCCCATACTCCTAGGAACCCATAGGAAACTCAACCAATGTTGATCCCCTAGTTACTCTGGCCAACCCAACCAACAATAAATATTCACTCAACCAAGTCTACACTTGGTGCATTCTAGTTGTTCAAACTCTTGCCTTTACACAACCTTAAATGATTGTAACATCCATATGCATAATCTGATCTTGTAGAGGTGTGAAGGTATCCTAAAATATGTTAATATACTCAACTAGGGGTGTTAGGAGTCCCACCTAGTTCAACCATACAGTCAATTTCACCAATCTTTCACAAACAAGCCTAATAGGCTAGAAGCCCTATTAGGTCTCCTACTATGAGAAAATAGGGATTTTCTCCCAATCCTTCCAAAGGAAACCTACAACTTTTCTTAGGATTCTTGGAATATCTACCAGCCCCTCAAGGATTTTTTGGGTCTTGGGGTCACCACCTTATGTACTGTACCCTAATTCAAAATGAGTGGTTTTAGGGATTTTTAAGGTCTTCACTAGCTCCTGGCCTAGATGGGATGAATTAGAACATCCATTGGATTGGTGTGACCCTCTAATTCTTACCAAAGCATGGAAAGAATGATAAATTCAATATCCAAAAGGAATTTTGGCTCTAGCTATTCACCTCTGCAAATTGTGCTCTCTGCAACTTGGTCTTCCCTAGCCGGGCTCACCACTGGCTCGCCTAGGGAAAGACTTTAAAAATCATTCCTCTGCATTTGAATGCCTGAGATCCTACACAATATATGTACATGGAGTCTTTTCACTATTCCAAAGAGGCCATACGAAATGGATGGTGGGAAAGTGAATTAGATCTCCATCTTTGCACATTGCATGGATTAAACTAGTGACAGTGCCAAATCAAACTTATTTACAAAAGAAATAAAAAACAAAAACAAAACACCTATCTAATGGCACACAGAATTGATAAAAAAACTACTCTAAGCCATGCATGAGTTACAATGCAACCTTCAATCCATTAACTACCTACTTTCACAAAATACCTGGAAATTGCACACAAAACAACACAAAATCTTGATTTCTTCAAATCACTATCCGTACAAAGGGTGTCCAACCTTAGATCTTGGTCAATCCATGCCTTATGTAGGGTGGTTAGGTAGTTATTTTTCTCTTAGGTCTCTTTGTCATTAGGTTGTAAATACTTGACAATGTTGTCTGAGCAACACTTCAAAGTTGCAAAGTTGGAAAATGTAACTTTTACATCTTTTTGACAATTTCTTGCAAAACTGACTAAATGAGTTTCAATGCTCACAAACCTTACCAAAAGATCTAACCATGGTTGAAACATGGTTCTAACCCATCCTAGACCTTACTAACATCATGTTGACATCGTCAACCCATGTGTGCAAATCAGGAGGCTTTACAACTTTCTAGCACCTAATTGCAACTTACAAAAAAGGTCCTAAGACTCTATAGCCCAAACCTTGTTGTACTTTTACTATGGTCAACATGAAATTAAATAAAACATCCAAAATGAATTAAATGATTACGCACAAAAAAATAAAACTAGGATTGTTTAAGAAACCTATGGGTGCTCCTGCACCCAATTTCAATGCCAAAAATGTTGAAATAATGACTTGGAGGAAGAAAAAAACTCAATAACCCCTGTCTGTACTTCTAAAAATTGCATTTTATCAGTGTTTAGAGCAATTTCCAACATTTTTTTAAAATTGATTCAAGTTTTTTCTATTAATTTGATATCAGATTCTTCAAACAATCCCCAAAAATGAAAGAAACAACAAAGACCTCCTCATGAATAACCAACAGAAGAAAAACCTAAAAATAATGAACACGAGCAACAAAAAAAACCTCAAGGCACTTCTCTACCTATGAAAAATCCTCAAAATGTTGCTCTTGAACAACCACCACCACCCCTAAACCCTTAGTGTCCTCCATTAGATCATCTATAGGTCACACAAGATAATCTTATCAATCACTTGACACAAAATACTGCCCAAATTTCTATATTAGTGAATAGGTTGAGGTCCTATAATCAGGAACACTATTCATCCCTCACAAAAACCCTAGAAAGAATGACCAATAGCATGAATGAGGTATCCAAAGAGGTCACAAAATAGGGTTCATGGAGGGATAGATATCATGCACTTTATGCAGATGGGTTGTCATATGATGAGATGAAAAGAAAGGGCATACTTAAAGATGAAATATGTGCTCTTTTCACTGACCTAGCACTAGTAAAAATGTACTTACTACTACTAGTCGATTTCCTATACATTAGTGTGTTCACGCTAGGATGAAACAAACTTTTTAGGATAGATGGTATATGGTCTTTGACCAGCCACCTTGTAACAATTGAGAGGTGCTACTATATTTTTTGAGTAAGCTTTATTATGAGTTTATCCTCAGCTTGAAGACAAATTGCTTTGATATCTAGCAGTTCTAGGGTAGAGGGAGAGGATCTGTGCAGGATAGAGTTGGACTTTTAGGGTGGTAGAACCACAATATAGGAGGTGTGTAGCTCCTAAAACCATGGTTCATGTCACTGTTCCAATAGCCCTGGAGGAGTCTATGGATTTAAAAAACTCTTCAGGCAACAACATCATTAACTGATGTCAACGTTGAGCATGGAAGACACTGAGTTGGAACAAAGGATAGACTAGCACCTGTGACACCTCCATCATTAGCAAATGCATCATTTGGCACAGACCAACTCATTGAGCATATGTGTACCATGTATCAGAGTTTATGTTTTGGTTTAGACATTGACATGAATGCGGATGGTTCGACATCCCATTCTTGTACATGTTTTAGGAGTAGTTTCATGCTTCCACTCCAGAGGATATGGACCTCACTGATGACTTGATGAGTATCTTGTTATGTCGTGATCAGACACAAGTGTATTTATTTATATTTATTCAACATGTTATCAACTAATCACCTAAATATTACAAAAGTAAATACTTTTTTTATAACAATTTAAAGTGATATATAAATAATATGCATTGCAGGGAGCAACAGGTGGTAGGAGTACACCATGTACTTTTTAGTCGACTCCAAGGTCACGAGTAGTTTCACCACCCGACGTAAAGATTTGTAATTTACTAAAAATATAATAATACATTGGTTTCAAAATAATTTTTTTAAATATATATATATATATATATATATATATATATATATATATGTATGTATCATTAATTGGTGTTTATAGGGCTTATCAAGAGATGTGATGTCCCAACTTGATGATATCATGCTTGAGGCCATTGACTTTGGCCTAGATAGCTTTGCGGTACCATTTAGATTTAGATATTTTTTACTTTGATTTAATATTATACATGTTCTTTTCGCTTATGTTAATTTTATTTTGGTTTGTCTACCCCACCTGCCTTGAGCACATCTTGTGTGAGAAAGCCATCCTCTAGCACTCTAAGGAAGAAAAAGAAATCCTATTGGACACCCAAACAATAGAAGGTAATTTAGTATAAGTTAAATTCATTTGTTGAAATGTATTATGATTAAACTTGTATATGTAGATATTGATAAATGCACCTAATTTATTTGTTCTATATACAAAAAAATGGGGTTAATGGAATTAATGAATGCACCTAATGTCGATGAGTTTTAGGATAGGGAAAAGGTAACATCTTCATATTCTCTTTGGATTGCATTATTTTTTGTTAGAAATTTCTAAATCCTTCTATGAAGTTTTAACATTGTTATTATTTTTCAAATAGGAAATGGTAATAGTTGCCTCAAATTCGATGATGCCTCCTTTGAGTATAGGAGAACTATCTGAGGCTTAGGTTTTCATTTTTTCTACATATGTTAAACATATCTGTTTAGATATAAGTACACTCATTTTTAGTTTTTTAGAGTTTGTCAACAACTTTGGGTTATTAACTTGTATGAATTTTCTTTCACCAATTCTAGCCCCCTTCGAATCTTCCCACTGATGCTCTACCATTCCATTTCATTAGAATTCCTATTCATCAAAGATGCGTTCTAGCACAACAGAGAGAAGAGGTGTGTTTTTCTTCTTAACTAATTTTTACTAAGTGCACAATGAAGTTGAAACTCTCTTGTTAACTCCTTTCAGATTTCTTTCTTGTTTGTTTGAAAACCCTACTTCATTCCTGTATGAATATAATATATTTCATCACTTAACATATAGGGAATGATCATAACTAATTCATTAGTGAATTTTCCTCCTACGAGCATAGGAGAACCATTTGAGGCTCTGGTATGCATTTGTTTTTTAATCATTGCATTTTTAGTTATTTAGTATTTTTTGATATATATGTTATTAACTTGTATTAATGTTGTTTTACCTATTAAATCTCCCTTTAGGACTTCCCACAAATCCTCAGCCTTTTCCAAGTGCAGAAGAAATAGATGAGGTAATCAAAATTTCAGCTACAAACAATTTACAGTCTAGTATTTAGTTATTTTGATGTTATATTAAGAAAATATATATGATTCAACATTTCAATTGTCCTTGTGTAGCCATGTACTTCTTTGAAGAGGCTCAATTTTGATGATCCACCACATTCATAGATATTGATAGAGACATATAGTTCTAGTTGTGGTCATTGAAGGACCAAATTATGTATATATTTGACATTTGTATTGTATATGTCAACCTTGACATGACACATGCTACATTTTTGTAACTCTATTATTGACTTGAAATTGATGGTATTTTTTGTATATGTACATGATTAATCTTCATTTTGATATATATGAAATTTGATATTCGATCCAATTTGTTTATTGTGTGCATATCTTTGTACATCAAAACCTAGTTATTTACAATTGAAATGTGATCAAAATTGTTCGTTGTGTGTATGTCATGATTAGCCTCCAATAGGTAGTTATGGATTTTTGATGAATTTTGATTAGATTTATCTTAATAATCATTTCTAAGGTGACTTTTGACAATTTTTTATTATTCCCCCAATTTGCAAGCCTTTAGGCATCAAGATGTAAAAGTTGCTAAAATGTAGGAAAAGTTGTCAAGCAATGTTTTTTGTAAAAAGTTGAAATAAGGGAAAAATATTGAAAAAGGAAGTTGACAAGTCACTCATGGGCATGGATCACTACTAAAATCACAATCACTATCATAGTCATAGTCCAAAGTTTTATTTTTTCACTGTTTCAGATGCATTTATTGTATGGAGGCTTGAGCTTGTTGAACATCCACAAATGTAAACCTATTAGGGAGATCTTTCTCCCAAATCACCTATTCAATAGGTAACAAACCCCCAAGCCCTCACTAGGATACTAGCCCCTTAAGTTGATTCAATAGCCCAGAGACTCACTCCTACTCCCAAATCCCATAAAACTACTGACATACATCACCTTAGGCGTACTCATCTTTCCCAAATCCATCTTGAAGTCTTCCAACCCTTGAATCACACCAAGTCATGAAATCCTACTTCCACAAGTCCTTACCTAATTAGGACTCCTAATTACTTATATAAACAACTCCCAATTCTAATTAGGCACACACCAACCCAAGGGTACTAAAGGGCACATCAATGACTCACTCTTCCATAGTCAAAACACAAATCTTAACCCCCCCACCCACCCTAGGAAACAACATAAGGCCCTATTATATTAAAATTGTTTATAGTGACAAATAAGAAACCATAGGATAGTTGGAATATTTATATTCTTCTCCCACACCATGAGTTGGAATATTTATACTCTTCTCCCACACACCCCACTACACCTTCACCACCCTTCCAAGGCTACTACTTGGAATTCATACCCTTGCCACAACACCAATTAACTATCAATCATGGACTGAGACAAAAAAACACATGTTTTGTGTCTTCCCTAACATAAGACAAAGTATACATGGAGATCTACAACTAATACAAATGAAAGAGAATACTAATGTACATCACCCAATGGTGCTTATTGCACCTTAGGGACACTTCATTTTGGCATGGTTCCCAACATTTGAGAGACTGTGTGGGTGAAACAAGGTTGTTTCTTAGGGTTTAACCTACCAATTGGAGCTAATGGTGCATACCATTTGAGGCCATGATGAACGGTTTGAAAGACATGCAGTGGTGCTCCTTTCAACTGACCTACACTGCAAGTTTTGATATAAACTGAAATTGCATTGCCAAATTAAAATGAAGTAGAATCTCCCAAAACCAAGATAGGTTATTGTATACCTCCATAGCATGGTCTCGTATCACCTAATTTTTTTCTGAATCCTCACATGAGCTCTGAGATATGGGCCTCAAAATATCACTACCCAATGGTGCTTAGTGCACCTTAGGGACACTTTGGTTTGGCATGGTTCCCAATGTTCAAGAAACTACGTGGGAGAAACAAGGATGTTCCTAAAATTTAACCAGCCAATCAGAGATAATAGCACATATGGTTTGAGGCCATGGTGAATGGTTTGAAATATACCTAGTTTTTCTTGTTTCAATTGAGCCACACTGCAAGTTTTGACATAAACTGAGATTGCATTTCCAAATAAAAATGAAGTTGAATCTCCCAAAACTGATATAGTTTATTGTAGGCCTCCATAGAAGTCTCACAACACCTGCTAGTTTGTTGATTCCTTGCACGAGCTCTGAGATTTGGGCCCCAAAATATCACTGCCCAATGATGCTTAGTGCACCTTAGGGACACTTCAGTCTAGCATGGTTCCCAATGTTTAGGCAACTCTATGGGTGAAAAAAGGTTTTTCCAAGGGTTTTATCAACCGACTGGAGCTAATGGAATAGATGGTTTGAGGCCACAATGAATGATTTTAAAGATACACAGTGTTTCTCATTTCAATTGAGCCACACTACAAGTTTTGACAAACTAAGATTACATTGCCAAATTAAAAAGAAGTTGAATTTCCCAAAATTGAGATAGGTTATTGTAGTCCTCTTTAGTATGGTCTTGTATCACTCTATATTTTTTTTGTACCTCACATGAGCTCTAAGATATGGGCCTCAAAAGATCATTACCCAATGGTGCTTAGTGCACCTTAGGGACACTTCAATCCGACATGGTTCCCAACGTTTGAGAAAATGCGTGGGTGAAAAAAGGTTGTTCCTAAGGTTTACTCGGCCAAATAGAGCTGATGGCATTGATGGTTTGAGGTTATGATGAATGATTTGAAAGATACATAGTGTTGCTCATTTCAACTAAGCCACATTGCAAGTTCTGACATAAACTGAGATTAGGTTGCCAAATTAAAATGAAGTTGAATCTCCCAAAAATGAGATAGGTTATTGTAGGCCTCCTTAGCATGGTCTTGTAGCACTTGATATTTTTTTGATACCTTGCACAAGCTTCAAGATGTGGGCCTCGAAAGATCACTGCCCAATGGTGCTTTGTGCACCTTAGGGACACTTTAGTCAGACATGGTTCCCAATGTTTGAGAAATTATGTGGGGAAAATAAAGTTTTCCCTGGGGTTTACCTTTCCAATCAGAGCTAATTGTGCAGACGGTTTGAGGCCATAATGAATAGTTTGAAAGATACCTAGTGTTGCTCGTTTCAACTGAGCCACACTATAAATTTTCACATAAAATGAAATTGCATTGCCAAATTAAAATGAAGTTGAATCTCCCAAAACTGAGATAGGTTATTGTAGGTGTCTATAGCATGGTCTTGTCACACCTGATGGTTTTCTAATACTATTATACACTAAATTTTGCACCATGTTAAACGCTTGAGCGTAACAATCTAGTATAACATGAGAATCACTTCTAGGTTGTGGAACCTTTGCTAACTAAAGTGAAGCCTCTGGGTTCTAGGTCAGTTCCTCTTGGATAATCATCTTATTTTCTCTTTTAACAAGAAAGTAAACTTGGAAGGGAAAGGGATAGAAGGATAACTAAAGGGAAATGATTGAAAATCAAATTTATCCTACTAGGTGATACACCAAAGGTAACTTGAATCACAATATAGTGACTAAGACTAACATGAAATCCTGAATCTAGTAGAGCACAACTTTTTGAATAGGCTTGCATAAGTATTTCATAGAGAGGTCTAGAATGAAAAGAGGCTATTCAAAGGAAAAGAAGATTTCACAAAAAATAGCATATTCACTTGGAATAGATATAGATTATGACCTACCAATAGACATTCACTCAAGCAAATAGGCATAGAAATGAGAGAAAATGACAAGGGACTAAAAAATATCCACACACTCATCTAAATCTGATCATTCACAATAGTGCATGGAGATGCAAAAAATAAAGAGGGCTTAGGAACTCCAAGGTTCTATAATATCAATCACTGTATTATGCTTTAGTAAGAGAAATACAAATAAGAAGGCCCAGGCACAGAGGAAATGTAACAAAAAGCCTTTGCAATATCTTGAATTCAAAGAGATTACAAACACATAAAAAATTTAGGGGCAGAGGAAATGCCAAAAAATATTGCGTAATCTAGAAAAACCTAAGCTAAAAGCTTCTAAAAAACACTTATATACACCTCCCCTAGCACACAGGCTTGGACATCAATTCATCAATAAATTAGGAAAGAATTAGGGTTTCAATAGATATTACATAAACAATGTTGAAACCCTACAACTGGTCAAGTCTTCCCATTAATGCATTTGAGAAATATCCTAGTCAATTTGATTATCCCTTTGAAAATATCCCATATTACCATAAATTTGAGCAGATAGATCATCTCAATCCATCTACCCACTCTGCAAGTTGAAAACGTAACCACCACCATGAAAACCTGAGAAAAAACATTTAAAGATTTGAATTTAAACTCAAACAGTCATAGGTGGTATGGAACGCTCAATCAACAACCCAGATTTGAAACTTTACTAACTTTAAAACATGACTGTCGGTCTTGTTTAAGTTACTTGCAAGCACAAAATTTGATCTGCAATGTGTCACCTTGGTGCGATGGCTTATAGGTTAAACAACTTCATCTTTACCATCAAGGCATTAAGCTGACCGTTCAATCTTCCTTACTTATTGTGCCTTTATCTTACCTTTCCAACCCAAGACCAATGACTTCATCTGTCATATGTCACCATGGATTAATGGCTTAATCACTAGATTTTGAGCATTTCATCTTTAAGCCTTTAAGTTGTCCGTCTGATCAAAAATGATTTTATAAGTCTTTACTTTCCTCTGTTTGAATAGCTTGGCTCCACCATGAACATGTGTCACCATGGTTTAATGGCTTATGTTATAGATCATGCACATATTTTCTTTAAGTCATTAAGCCCACCGTCTGAGGAAACTATACTTGATCGATCTTTACTTTAATCCCTCCGACTTTACCCTAGCCCGCCATGGACACGTGCCATTCAGACTTAATGGCTTGATCGCTAGATCTTGATCAATTTTTCTTTAATTCATTAAGCCCACTATTGGATTATAATGAACTTGATCATAGGTAACCTTACCACAGATGGGTCCAAGCTCTGACAACCCTCCACGTGTCAATAAGGCATAATGCCTTGATCATTAGATTTTGATCACTTTGTCTTCAATCCTTTAAGCCAACCACACAATAAAAAATGAATTGCTCAATCTTTACCTTAATTACCTTGGTGCTACATTGGACCCACCATGTACATGTGTGAGATAAGCTTAATGGATTAAAGATTAGATTGTGCGCATCTCTGCATTAAGGCTATAAGCCAACCATCAGATTGATTCTGAACTGCTTGACATTTATCTTACCACTTAACGAGCCCAGGTTCTGAAAGCCTTCCACATGTCACAACATATTAATGGATTAAAGGATAGATCTTGAGCACTTTTTATTTAAGCCATAACATCGACCATCTGATGAAAAGGATCTTGCTACCCCTTGGTAAATAAATTAAGTCGAGACTTAGGAAAATAAACTTAGGGAAAGAAACCCACTTAGGAAAATAACTTTGGCCCCACTCGACGGATGACTTAAGACACATGACAAATAGGAACTTTAAATGGAAAAAAGGTAATGAAGAATTAGAACCGCCACTAAAGACTTAGGGTTTTAAGGAATTTCATAGGGTTTTTTGCATTTAGGGCTAAAATACATGAACCAGGTGTGAAACCAATAACCTAGAAATATGTAGAAAGCATTCAAAATTCATACAAGTCAGGATCTACCCTTGTGGGAGCCTAATTTACTCCACTTGCAGAAAAAATTGGATAGGATGTGAAAATTAGGTAGCATTTTTGGCAATTTCTACTGAATGTCAGCCTGCTAGACATATAAAACTAGTGGCATGTTGATAATTCATTGGGCAAGGATTCTACATCTGAGCACACAAAAACTTCTTGGATACAAGAGGATTGAAACCAGGAGGAGGAAAAATGAAACAAAATAGGGAAAGAGATATACAAGAAGAAACAACAATTGAATGTGCACAAGCACTTGGAGGAAAGCAGGGAAAACTAACCTAGAAAGAAGAAGAGAAACCAAGAAACTTAAATTACAAAGTTGGACAAACCTCAAAACAAGACTGAAGATGAAATTCATTGACAGAGATTGGAAAGGATTCTCCTTCAAGAGTTGATAGCTAAAAATAATTATGCTCCTTGCACTCAGTGATCACAAAGGGGTCTCCCCAAAAGGAGTCAAACTTGGTATGCCTACTAGGCTTGGATTTGAATTCATCCCATTTGAGGACTATATCCTTAACATTGAAGTTTCTTGATCTGGCTCTCTTTTCAAAGCTCTCCTTAGTTTTCATTTTATTAAAATCCATAGTCTACATGGACTTGTCTTTGTTCTCTTCTAACTCCATGAGCTGAGCATATCTTATTTGCAAAGGGTCTTCTTCTTCAAAGAGGACATGTTGAGAAGCAAGGTCTAGAGCTAGTATCTCTATTGATATGGACAATATAGCTTCTTTTCCATAGAATGGAATATAGGGAGAATTCCCAAAGATATTCTTTGGGGTTATCCTATCTAACCATAAGGAAGACTTTAGTTTGGAGTGCCAATCTCTCTGGTTTTCATGCAGAGCCATTTTGATTATCATGGTTAGATTCTTATTTGTAGACTTTGCTAAACCATTACCCTGGGTGTAATAATTGGAACTAGTATTCTGGTATATACCATTCCTAACTACCCATTCAGTGACTCTCAGGCCTATGAAGGCAAGTTCATTATCTAATATAATCAAGTCTAGAGATCCAAACCTATGGATTATATCATCATAAAAATTTAGGACAACACTCTAATTGGTTTCCTTTAATGCAATAGCCTCATTCCACCTAACAAAGTAATCAGTTGCAGTGATTATCCATTTATGGTCTGCACTAGATGGGGGGTTAATCAGGCCTATGAAATCAATACCCCATTTCACAAAGGGTTGGTCTGTGCTAATTGGTTTGAGGGGAAAAGCTGCAAGCCTTTCCTTACCTACAAACATAGCACACTTCATGCATTTTCTCACATGATCATGACTATCCTTAAAGATAGATGGAAAATAGTATCCATCCCTCATTATCTTAAAATTAGTAGTCCTAGGAGAGAAATGACCTCCAGAAGGTTCATCATGAAATTCCTTTAGGATACTTGCTACTTGTTCTGAATTTATGCATCTCAGGAGAACACCATTATGATCCTTTCTAAAAAGGATCTCATCAATCAGCACAAAAGGTATATATTGCAATCTATAATACCTTATTTTGGATGAATCCAAATTTGTAGGGCACTCTCTTGTCTTTAAAAAATAAATCATGTTGGGCAACCAACATACTGCCTTGGCATGTTCTTGTGTTGAATGCACAACTAAGGATGCATTCATTTTCTCTTGATTCTTTAGAGTTTCTTCCTCTATCAATTGTTCACAAAGACCTCTTACTCTAATCATCTTGGTAACTATTAATGCCATATTACATAGCTTTGGTGATCCAACCAACTCTTTTCTCATTTAGGTCCTTGGAAAGAAGGAACTCTTTTACACTTAAATGAGTAACTTTTAGTTGTACCTTACTGTGAGTAAATAGATATCTGAAATTTTTAAGGCTCTTTACCATAGAAAGTACATGCTTCTCTATGAAAGAGTATCTCCATTCATACTCTTCCAAACCTTTTCTAAAGAAAGCAACGGGCTTCGCTAATCCTTCTAAATTTTGTTGAGTCAACATGCTAGAGATGGCATCAAAGCCTCCATAAGCATACAGAATAAATTCTTTACTAAAATTAGGATTTAGCAAAGTAGGAGCCTTTGTCAAAGCCTCTTTAATGGCTTGGAAATTAGCCTTTCCTTCTTTTCTCCAACTGAATACTGCATTCTTTTTCAACATAGTTGTTAGGGGCTTCAATAAATTTGCAATGTTTGGCAAGAAACGTCTAACAAAATTGATCCTTCCTATGAAGGACTATAAAATTTTCTTTTGATGTGGGAGGGGAAGCTCTAGAATAGCTACAATTCCTTAAATGTCCATTGTAATACCTTAATTGGATACAATATATCCCAATAGTTTCCCCTCATGGACTACAAACACACATTTTTTGGGATTGAGGGAGATCCCAAACTTCCTACATCTTTCAAATATTTTCCTTAGATGTTTGATATGATTTGCTGCATGTTTGGAATAAATAGTAATATCATCGAAGTAGACTAGTACAAAATTGTACATGAGGCTTTTAAATTCCATATCCATACCATTTTTAAAGGTAGCACCTGCATTTGACAAACCAAAAGGCATCTTCTGGTAAGCCATGGTTCCCCACTTGGTTGTAAATGGAGTCTTATATTAATCTTGGTCATGAACCAGGATCTGATTATAGCCTCAATAACCATCTAGAAATGAAAAGTGTTATGATCCAAAGACACACTGTAGAATCTTCTCCATGGATGGTGATCTTGTAGGCATTCTCTATTAAGGTCCCTAAAGTCAACACATAGTCTAAGTTCTCCATTCTTTTTCCTCACAGGGGCTAGATTGGACACCCAACTACTATTCTTAATGGGGTAAATGATACCACTCTCTATTAATTAGAGAACCTCCTTATGCATGAGTGGCTCAAGTTTGGGGTTGACATGCCTTTTCTTTTGTCTAATTGGTTTGGCATTTGGTTCTAGTTCAATGGTATGTTGAGAAAGTGCTAGGTTAAATCCTTTGAGATCTTCATATTGCCAAGAAAAGATATCACTGAATTCCTAGAATAATTGAGTGCAAGCCTACTTCTCTGAATGTGTGTTCACCTTCCAAAACTTCAAGCTTTTACCTGGCTCAAACTCTAGTTTAGTGCAATGTTCTTGCTAAACTACCAGGCCAACTTTACTCTTCTTTGCTTGATCATACTAATTGAAGGTATATTCTAAGGTGAAAAGAACCTTAGGCATCTTATTAGATTTTAATTGCATCACTTGTTCACCATAGTTTTGCATCAACCTATCTTTATTATGCTCTAAATGACATCTTCTTCAAACAAGAATTGTAAAATTTGATCATCATTATCAAACACTTGCCAATTAACATTATTGTTAGGGATGGAAGGACTGACAATTACTTTGATATAATGCCGATCCTTTTCCATTGAAATTCTATTAGGAATGTCATATTGGGATCCAACCACACCTAATCTATCTGCATTCTAATTTAGTTTTCTAGGGATAACAATAATGTTGAAAGCATGAAAATATTCTATATCATCCCAAACCTGATGCTTGTAAGCTTTCATTGTATCATTCTTTGTTGCACTTATCCCTCTAACTTGGATAACCACCAACTCACTCTCACCATAGACTTTTAGGGATTTGATACCTCTTTTCCTATCCCACTCTAGTCCATTTACTAAGCTCTCATATTCAGTAGTGTTGCTAGTGCAAGAAAAGCTTAATCTAAAGGCTATATAGTATTTCTCACCTTTTGGAGTGATCAGCATAGCACCACCACCAGACCCATGTCTTCTTCTAGCACCATCAAAGAATTGTTCCTAAACTTCATTGCTTTTTTCTTCTGATTCCTTAGTGTCTTCTTTGAAAAGATTTGGCTCTGTGAGACCATCCTCTTGTATCATATAAGTTCCCAAACTATCATCCAAAATAACATTGTCTTGGGCCTCTGAAGCCCTTTCTGATTCCAATTCATCTAGATAGATATCCGGGATGTTTTCTATCTTAGTGTTTGTTTCTCTAATGATTGGAAAGTCATTATTATCAAGTGCAAGATAACTTGCATTGAGTATATTAGACACATAAGGTTGTATATGGTTAGCTTCTAATGACTCAGACTTAATAGTGACCTTAGTTCCATACATTGTATGGAAAAGTATGTGAGACCAGTCAGAAGAAAGATAGTCTCCTATCTTGGCTGTGAATTCTCTTTTTAGACATATGGTGAAGAGAGAAGGGATATCTATGATGTATATGTCAAGTAAGATAGAGAAATTGGGGCTTGCATGAAGGATCAAGCTTGTATCCTTGGCCAAACCTATTGTGTTTACTAATGAACCATCAATTTATGTTACCTTCTTTTGGAAAGGTTCATAATTAAGTCCCAATTGGTCAGCTACCTTCTTGGGCATGACCTAACTAGTAGCCACACTATCCACCATACAATTATGTACTAGCGAATTTCCAATCATTAATGATATATAAAAGGGGGTGGCTTTATGTTCCTACCTTGGATGGTATTTTTTTGATGTTGCTACTTGGAACTTCCTTCTTTTGATTAGCGTTAACCAACACTGGCTTAGGTACATCTTTTGTGAGCTGCTAAGGGATTGCTTCTTCAGACAATACTTTCTTCAATATTTTAGGTTTCCCTAGAATAGCTAAGGAGTCCCACATGGACATAGTCACATTCATTTTCTTCATATTGTCCACAATACTGAAGGGGATTGTTGAGTGTACTCTTTGGTGTGTCCTTACCATTGTAGGCTCAACCTCCTTAGGAGATTGACTCTCCTTGACTGGAATGGTGGGAGGATTATTTAGTATGACATTAGTAGACAGATGTGATAACTCTGCAAATGTAGTAGCCATTCCTCCATCTTCTTCTCACTCCATATATTGGGCTCTTCTTTTAGACTGAGTATTGGAAACAATTGAAGAATCATCATTTACTCCATTGAAATCTTTCTCTTCCCAATTAAAGATGGTAGTCTCATTAGACTGTGCATCTTGCTAAGGAACTAACCCTTTAGAAGAGGCCTCCAATTAGGTATGTGAGGCATTCTATACCATTATTGCTTGGTTCATCCACCCATTCAAGCATGTAGCCTGATTGTGGGTTTGATTGCAAGGAAATCACCATTCATTGTATGAGGCCAGGTTGTTCTGACTTGGGACTAGCTCCCTGGTTGGATTTGCAGAGTTGAGGGGTGTGGGATTATAAGCTTGGAATGGCCTTTGATTAAAATTTTTCCTTTGACACTAATAGTTCCCTTGATATGACAACCTATTCTACTAATAAGATTGTCCTTGAGCTTGATATTGCTGGCTAGGACCTTGATTCTGATGAAATGGTGGTCTAGACTCCTAATTCTATTTTTTCAAGTTGGTCAACTCTTTGGTTAGAGTTTGCAACAAGTTTTTCATTTTTTGTTGATCACTCTGTAACAAGCTATTTGTTTCTTGTTGATCACTTTTCATTGTTTACAGTTCTTTGGAAAATCCTGCCCTTGATTCCTCATTACTAGAACTAGCTTGAGGTGTCATGATAGTGGGTATAGGGGTAAATGGAGGAATTCACAGAGACATATTGGGATGGATGTTAGGAAAAATAGGAATGGGTGGCCTTGGGGCTATCATACCTGCTTGAATTAAACAATTATCATCTTTTACTACTATGTCAAAATCCTAAGGTAGTGAGGTACCTCCCATGGATTGAATCATGACAAAGATGTTTCTATTCAAACTTTTCAAGAAGTATAGGAAAGCATGGTTAGTTGAAGGCCTTACAGAAATAGGAATCTTATTCCATGTCTTGAGAAATCTATTATTAAATTCAGTCATCTCCTCTTGAGGAGCCCTTTTATGGTTGTGAGTTTCTCAACCAGAGATAAATAATCTGGTTTATCCTCAAAATATTTGCTTAATGATTCCCCTAATCTATCCCATGAATCAATAGAACCAACAACTAAATTTCTAAACCATTCTAAGGCCTTACATTTGAAAGAAGCTTCCAACAACTTAGTAGCTACGTCCTCTTCAGTAATTGATATAGTCAAGGATGGAGGATCCAATGAAGGGTTATCCAAAATCATAGAAAATAACCACAACAACAAAAACAACCAGATACATAGAAATATAATTAAAATTCAGCTCATATATTATTTCAAAATATCAATTACATTCAACATGTCGAGCTGTGAGGCCTTCCCATTTATAGCCAATTACAAAGATAGATTTAAGATATAACACAGATCTTCTACAACACATACATTCATGACCCAGATACTCAGACCCACCACTTGATCTTCCCCCCTAAATCTAATCTCAATCTGATGCCCTAAGCTAAGAAAAAAATATAACTTAAATACAAAAGGAAAACAATAAGTCAGCCTACAAAAAAAATCATTGGAGAAACCCCCAACCCTAATTTAGGTCCACATAATCCCAAAAGAGAGATCCACCATTAATGTCATAATCAAAATTAAATGTAAAAGTTCTTCCAGATCCAACTCCAAAATAAACAACTTGGGTCGAGGATGACCGAGAAATAGAGTAACTCTGGCCAAGCATCACCGAGAAATAGAAGACAAACTTGAGCATCAGAAAATGAACCCAAAACAAGCATGCCCGAGTGACAGAAACCTGAGAAACAAAAAACCAAGCATGCCTGAGTGATAGAACTCGAGAAATAGAGAAACAAAGTGTTTCACCAAGAAGTCTCTAAACAAGCTAAATAATAAAAGAAAATATTATTTTGGTTGAGAAGGATTTCCAAAGATCCTAGGATGCTCCTGCATCAGACATCCCAAGTAAAGAAGATGTTCCCATAAAGGAGTCATGAACATCTTAAGGGAATAAAAATAGGTATTCCATACTTGTTCTTAACCCATATCTCCTCTTTCCCTTCATTTTGTACTATCTTGACAAAGTTCATTGTCCCATTTGACAAATTCATCAATCTTGCATGTTCCTCATATCTTTTTCCTACAACTAACAGTAGTTGACATCGATCATCCTTGGTACCTTTGATACTCTCACTATTTTGGTGAACCACCCTCTCATCTGAATTATCATCAACATCCCTTTGTGTCACTAGAGTCAACATATGTTGCACTATCTCAGCCAAAAATATCATATGTTTCTTAATATCTGTAAGCCTCTTAGAGAAGTTATTCTCTTTCTCCTTAGGTTTGTCATTGACATTTGAACAAAATTTGATAACTCCACATCTCTTAGTCCCTATTTCCTGCAAAGGTAGAATTTTATTCTTGGATTTACCCTACCTCACAGCATAGGTATTTTCATGACCATCAAACATAACATGTCTATCATATTTCCATGTTCTACTGAGAAAAAGGTGGCAAGCATCCATAGGCAACACATCACATAATATCTCATCATAATAAGATCCAATCTTAAAATTAACAAGGCATTGTTCGTCAACCCTAACCCTAGACACATCATATATCCAACTAATCTAATAAGGATTAGGATGTTTTATTCTTCCCAAATTTAACTTACTAACCATCTCTTCTGAAACAAAGTTCTCAGAACTGCCACCATCAATTATGACATTACATACCTTATGCTTGCACTTACATCTAGTTTTGAATAGATTCCTTCTCTATATTGGTTCATTCATACATGCAGCCAACCTTCTAGTGATCATAACTTCTCCTTCTTCTGGAGCATTCACTGAATTCTCCTTGGTCATCAAGGTGAACTTATTTTGAGGACATGCCTAGGCCCTATGTCCCTTCTCACCACACTAAAAACAAGTACTAGTTAAATCACTTCTTCCTCTTCTTCCATACCCATGATTTTAATCCTTAGTGGTTTGACTACTGCTAGATCCTACCTCAGTCTGCTTATGATTATCCACTACCTTACTCTCAGTAGTTGTGTCATCAACCTTACCACCTCAGTTTCTGTTATTCTATCTACTTTCAAACTTCTTGTTCAGCTTCTCCTCAATCTTCAGTGCCATCTAATAAGCATCTCCTATGGTTGTCATCCAAACAGTAACTCTTCCTAAATACTAGGTCTCAAGCCATAGATATAGCTAGGAACTTTTTCCTTATTAGCTTCTGAATGTCTAGTCCTAATCAAAATCCTATAAAACTCCTTAGTATACTCTTGCACTGATTTGTTTATCTTCCTTAAACCTTGCATTTTCTTGAACATCTCTAATTCATAATCCATTGGGATGAATTGCTTCTTTATCTTTTCAACCATTCTGTTCCATCTGATGATCTTGTCTTTACCTCTCCAATTTATTTCTAATTGAACTACTCTCCACCATATGTTTACATGACATTTTAGTTTTGTCTTTGCAAACCGAACTCTATCAGGATCTTCTACTTCTTCATACTCAAATTATTCATCCATCTCATTAATCCAATCGATCAATTCTTCTAGCCTAAGGCTTCCAGCAAATGTAGAAACTTTGATCTTACATCTTTTCCGAATTTTAGACATAGCTCTCAAAAATCTAGCCTCATCAGGATCTTTGATATCTTCTATAGCTTCTTCAAAATGATCTTCTTCATCATACTCTTCACCATTAATTAGGTCTTCTCTAGGTGCATTCTTTCTTTGCAACTCCTCTCATAGATCTTGCACTTGCTTCTGCAAAGTTCAAAAATATTCAAGATTAAATTCCTCCTTAGGTTCTTCCTCTATGAGCTCACGAATTTTCTTCATAGGCATCCTTGCTTCACCAAATTCCTATAGTTGGAAACCTAGCTCCTCTAGCAATCTCACTGCTCTGATACCACCTAATGTAGTCAAGGATGGAGGATCCAATGAAGGATTGTCCAAACTCATAGAAAATAACCACAACAATGGAAACAACTAGATACACAGAAATATAATCAACATTTAGCTCAAATATTATCTCAAAATATCAATTATATTCAAGATGTCAGGTGTAAGTCCTTTCCAATTACAGCCAATTACAAAGATAGATTTAAGATCTAATACAGATCTTATGCAACACATACATTCATAATATAGATTCTCAAATCCAACACTTGATCTGCCCTCAAAAATCTAATCTCAATCTGATACCCTAAGCTAAGAACAAAATACAACTTAAATACAAAAGGAAACCAATAAGTTGGCTTAAAAAAACAATCTATGGAGAAACCCCCAACCTTGATTTAGGTCCACACAATCCCCTAAGAGAGATCCACCATTAATTCAACAATCAAAATTAAATGTAGAAGTTGGCCACCAGATCCAACTCCAAAATAAATAAATCAGGTCGAGGATGACCGAGCAAGAGAGTAACTCAGGCCAAGCATCACCAAGAAAAAGAAGAAAAACCTGAGCATCAAAAAATGAACTTGGAACAAGCATGCCTGAGTGACAGAAACCCAAGCAATAGAAAACCAAGCATGCCCGAGTGACAAAACTTGAGAAACAAAGAAATAAAGTGTTTCACCGAGCAGTCTCCAAACAAGCTAAAGAACAAAAGAAAACATATTTTTTGTTGAGTAGGATTGCCAAGGATCCTAGCATGCTCCTGCATTAGTAATATGATGAACACTATAAATAGTAGCCACATCTCTTATGTATTCACAAGCCATTGTCTGTCCTTCTCCTATGAAATTAGGTAGAATTTTGAGTGCTGCTAAGGGCACATCATGATGTTGAGAAAATACTCCCTTGATTGAAGGGTACAAAGGAAAACTGTCTAGCCATTGCAGGGACTATGATATGTTGAACAACAACTATGTGAGTTATATTTGAACTAAAGAGTAGAGCTGAATCTTCTTGTAACCCTCTAGTTAGAGATCTTCCTCTCCTTCTTGAATCAAAAATCAAAGGTCTCTCTTCTGAGGCGGGTGGTGTAGACTGTACTCTCCTTGTAGGGGATTCTCTTTGATATTCTCTCCCTTTTATTCTTGTTGGAGGCAACTACAAAAATGAAGAAGGCTTTGAAATCCTTATTTCTATCCTTCTCATAAACTTGAATAGGACTAGATCTTCCTATTCTTCACCAATGGAGTCGCTAGATATAATTGAAAGAGAAACCTCTTTTAGGTCAGTACTATACAATCACCAAATTAGAGATAACATAGTCTTAAAAGATTAACTTCTTGTTTTAGTCCCACAGGGCATGCCAGAATTGTTATACACTAAATGTTGCACCCTGTTAAGTGCTTGAGCCTAAAAATATAGTATAATATGGTAATCACTTCTAGGTTGTGGGACCTTTTCTAACTGAAGTGAAGCCTCTAGGTTCTAGGCTGGTTCCTCTTGGATAATCACCTTATTTTCTCTTTTAACATGAAATTAAACTTTGAAGGAAAAGGAATAGAAGGATAACTGAAGGGAAATGACTGAAAATAAAATTTATCCTACTAGGTGATACACTGAAGATAAATTGAATCACAATATAGTTACTAAGACTAACATGAAATCCTAAATATAGCAGGGCACAACTTTCTAAATAGGCTTGCATAATTATTTCATAGAGAGGTTTGGAATGAAAAGAGGTTATTAAAAGGAAAAGAAGATTTCACAAACAATATCATATTCACTTGGAATAGACACAAACTATGACCTGTAAACAGACATTCACTCCAGAAAACAGGCACAAAAATGAGACAAAATGATAGGGGACTGAACAATATCCACAAACTCATCTAAATTAGATCATTCACAATAGTGCACGGAGATGTAGAAAATAAAGAGGGCTTAGGAGTTCCAAGATCTCTCTAATGCCACAAAAATATTGCATAAGCTGGAAAAACCTAAGCTAAAAGCTTCTAAAAAACACTTATATACACCTCCCCTAGCACAAAGGCTCGGGAGTTACTTCCGCAATCAATTAGGGTAGAATTAGGGCTTCAAGAGATATTACATAAACAATGCCAAAACCCTACAACTTGTAAAGTCTACCCATTAATGCATTTGAGAAATATCCCAGTCGATTTGATTACCCTTTCAAAAATATCCCACATTACCATAAATTCAAGGAGACAGATCATCTCAATCCATCTACCCACTCTGCAAGTTCAAAACGTCACCACCGCCTTGAAAACCTGAGAAAAAACATTTAAATATTTGAATTTAAACTCAAACGGTCATAGGTGGTGCAAAATTCTTGATCAACAACCCATATTTGAAACTTTACTAACTTTAAAACATGACCATCGATCTCCTTTAAGTTACCTGTGAGCACAAAATCTGATCTACCATGTGTCACCTCGGTGCGATGGCTTATAGGTTAAACAACTTCATCTTTACCATCAAGGAATTAAGCCTGCTATTCGATCATCCTTACTTGTTGTGCCTTTATCTTATCTTTCTATCCTGAGACCCATGAACTCATCTGACACATGTCACTACGACTTAATGGCTTAATCACTATATTTTGAGCATTTTGTCTTTAAGCCTTTAAGTTGTCTTTTCAATCAAAAAGGAATTGATCAGTCTTTACTTTCCTTTGTTTGACCAACCTAGATCCACCATGAACATGTGTCGCCATGACTTAATGGCTTATGTGATATATTGTGTGCATCTTTGCTTTAAGTCATAAAGCCCACCGTCTGATCAAACTGAACTTGATCGATCTTTACTTTAATCCCTCTGACTTTAGCCTGGCCCGCGATAGACACATGTCATTCAGTCTTAATGGCTTGATCACTAGATCTCGATGAATTTGTCTTTAAGTCATCAAGCCCACCGTTGGATTAAAATGAACTTGATGAGAGATTACCTTACTATAGATGGGTCCAAGCTCTGAGAACCTTCCACATGTCAATAAGGTGTAATGCTCATTAGATTTTGATCACTTTGACTTCAATCCTTTAAGCCAACCACATGATTAGAAATGACTTGCTCGATCTTTACCTTAATTACCTTGGCGCTACATTGGAATTACTATGGAAACATGTCAGATAGGCTTAATGTCTTAAAGATTAGATTGTGCACATCTCTGCATTAAGCCTATAAACCAACCGTCAGATTGATTCTGAACTGCTTGACCTTTATCTTACTGCTTGACGGTCCCAAGTTCTGATAGCCTTCAATGTGTCACAACAAATTAAAGGCTTAAAAGATAGATCTCGAAAACTTTGTCTTTAAGACATAATGTCGACCGTCTGATGGAAAGGAACTTTCTACCACTTGATAAATAAATTAAGTTAGAACTTAGGAAAATAAACTTAGGGAAAGAAACCCGCTTAGGAAAATAACTTTGGCCCCACTCGATGGATGACTTAAAACACATGACTAATAGGAACTTTAAAAGGAAAAAAGGTAATGAAGAATTAGAACCGCCACTGAAGACTTAGGGTTTTAAGGAATTTCATAGGGTTTTTTTTCATTTAGGGATAAAAGACATGAACTAAGGGTAAAACCAATGACCTAGAAATATGTAGAAACCAAGATAAGGACCACATAAAGGTTTGAAATTTATACAAGTTGGGCTCTACCCTTGTGGGAGCTTCATTTCCTCCACTTGAAGCCAAAATTGGACAGGATGCAAAATTTGGGTAACAGATAACTCACAGGAGCTCCGAGATATGGTCCTTGAAAGATCACTGCCCAATGGTGCTTAATGCACCTTAGGGACACTTCGATCCAGCGTGGTTCCCAGTGTTTGAGCAACTGTGTGGGAAAAAAAAGGTTGTTCTTGGGGTTTAACTGGCCAATCAGAGCTAATGGAATAGATGGTTTGGGGCCACGATGAACGGTTTGGAAGATCAATCACTCAAACACCTTGCATATGAAATTCACCATCTATAGTCCAAACTAGGATGCATAATTAACATTTTTGCACTTTATTACATCATAATTAACATTTTTTGCATTTTATTACATCATGAATGGAATGATACAAAATCCATACATGTAATTATACAAAATTCTATATGTATTTATAATCAAATGGTACACATTAGGATATACAAATGTAATGATACAAAATTCAATATATATTTATAATCAAATGGTACACAGTACGATATACATAATTTGTCCTCTCAATATTTTCAAATCAGCCCCATGGCCACTTTTATATACAAAATTTAGCATCTAATATGTACATGGCAGCTCATAACCATTTATATATACAAAATTTGGCATCTATATATGCACATTATAGCTCATTATTGCTTTTATATACAAAATTTAGCCTCTAAATATGTACATAGAGCACCTCCAAAAAAGTGAAGTTACAACGTTTCACAAAAGACATATACAAAATTGTCAAAATTATTCTACCATATTATAGAATCTTTCTTCTACATGGACCAAAATCAATCAAATGAACCTTTTGGATCAACTCTAACCCTTATTGTGTCAAGTATTGCCTCTTGGTCAAATTCACAAACTTTCCACAAATTCTTGTTAAGAGGTCTACCACAATATTTAATCAATTGAATATTTGTTTCGACAAAAAGGTTAGAGTAATGAAGAATATGTCTATGAGTCTCAAAGTCCTTAAACAACTAGTGATTAGAATTTTTGATAAGGTACTTGCATTTTGTAGAAGGATAAGTTAATCCCAAAATCAATGCTATGTGTAATAAGATGAGTTTAAGAGGTCTTAATACAACTTGGCACAAAAATGGTACCTTCTAAGCCATGTCACTATCACAACAACCCTTACAGCTTAGGTAAACCTAAATACAATGTTCACATATCCTCATAACCCATACGCATTATGGAGAACTAAAAATTTGGCCTTAGCTCTACATAACCCATACATGTTATGTAAAACTAGGAACCAAAGAGGAAGTGGAGAGAGAGAGAGAGAGAGAGAGAGAGAGAGAGAGAGAGAGAGAGAGAGAGAGAGAGAGAGGGGTNGAGAGAGAGAGAGAGAGAGAGAGAGAGAGAGAGAGAGAGAGAGAGAGAGAGAGAGAGGTGTATATGTTGGGATTAATGGGAAGTAGTACTGAGAGGGGAGGGGTGAATTAGTACATCTAAAACTTTTAACACTTTTCACCTTTCATCATTGGTAATCATTCTTTATTGTATTACCAACCATTTCTGATGTTCTTTCTTATGCATGTAATATTTATTCATAAACTTAATTGTATGCAAAATTCATAGAAACATTCATGAAAGTAATAGATACATAACACAAGATATGATATCGCAGAAAACTCCTGTTAGGAATTAAAAATCGTGGTGGGGATGGCACCTACAAAACTTCATTATCTGCAAAATGGAAGGGAGCCGGTAAAGGCTTACAATTGATCACTTATGATGATCTACCCTGTTAGGAGTATTAAGGTGGAGACATATTAGGATCTACTCTGTTAAGATATTTTAACAACACTAATGAAGTGTGCACTCGGTTAAGAGATTTACAATAGGACTGTTAAGTCCACCTTCCTTGAAAGGATTTCTTAAGTGTACCCCACTTGTTAGAATGTGTACAATATGTTTGACCTGATAGTATGCAACCTTCAATTTCTGATTACAGATCCTTTAAAACTCAAAGAATATGAATATCACCTATAGTGATTGATTAATACTTTTTCCTGCTTGTCAGTAGCCTGTGTTCTGTTCTTGACAACTGATTTGATCTTTGTCTATGCTATTGCATGAATTCTCTCATCTGATCCTTAGATTCTCTTAGTGGCTACTATCATCATCAAACAAAATGTTCACAATTGATTGAGCATCTATTTATATGAGTATTTGACCTATTCTAGAATCATGCATTACAATGTTAACTCTTGATCCAAGGTATACAACTTGAACTTGATCCTTAAGTTTGCATGTTTTAAAATAGTTATACTGATAAAAACAATAATAATTACATTGATTTCTCCACATGTAATGGATTTAAAACAAATCAAGAAGATAAATATAAAACTTTAGTGATTTATTTGACATGGAAAGTCAGATCCACTTTTTGTGGGATGTAACTGACTATTGGTTCTTGATCGTCAGAGTGAATTGAAAGTATGTTGGTGTTCCTTCATTGAACTAATTGTCGGGTTCCCTTCATCTGTCAGGTTCCTCTCTTTGATTGTTTTTTTGGGTTGCATTTTTGGTTACTCGTCGGGTTCCCTTGTCCTTTTCGTCATCGAGTAACACTGAATAGTGTTTGTCAGGATGCTTTATACTTGGCAGTATCAGTAACCTTGGCATCAGGTAGTGTTGTGCCTTGTCTATTGGTGTAGTATAAACCGATGGTGTAGATCATGTTTTTCCTTGCGTATACTAATGGAAAAATATAATGTCTTCAGTATATATATCTGTGTTGAGTATGGTAGGTTTACAAGCATACATTTTTATTTCTTCATAACATGTGCGAGTTTTGGAGAACTAAAAATGATGATTTTAGTTCTACATAACCCGCATGGGTTATGTAGAACTTGGAATGGCACTTTTTGTTTTGTATAACCCATGCCGGTTATTTAGCACATAGGAACTCATACGCATTATGGCTTGGTAAAAGTCTTGGAAAATGAACCTAAGGATTGCAAGCTCATTTTCCCTCCATTTTTGTCCCTTTACACATTTTTTAATCTTCCAAGATGATTTCTCAAATTCATCGTCATTAGGTTTATAAATGATCAAGTGGGTATCTCTATAATTACCACCATAATCTCACACGTCTTCTCATCTTTCTAACAATATTTTTTTTTGTATTTTTGGACAACATTAGCATATTAAGCTTTAATTTTCTTTACCAATGGCTTAACAGTCCTCAGAGACTTATGTCTACCATTTTTTTTAATAAATTTTGATATACTTGATCAAATTAAAAAAAATTACATATTACTGTTCTTCACTTGATTCTATACAATTTTATTTGTCTTTTTGCATTTTTTATTATTTTCATGCAAGTTATGCTCAGTGCATGAATAGGTACTAGATTTTTAAGATGTAGTCACTTCAAAAAATCATAAAAAAATACTAAACAAAAAATTACAAAATAATACACAACTTCTAGATCTCACTCTTACCTATCATCCTACCAAAGGGTTTTGAAAATTACTAAATCTAACTATATTTTTTGTGAAGCGCATGAAAACAACTATGTTATGTTTTTTTGAAAAAAATTAGGAACACATTTTCGTAAGCGATGGGTTTGACCATCTTAATCTTATCCATTTTTAAAAAAAATTAGTAGTTTTGAAACTCGATTCAGAGTACTACAATTCTTATTATTTACACATCTTCTACTTTTGAGTGCATAACCCTTGAATTTCTCTTTGAAGTTCAGGTTTACCTAATTTCTGAAAACAAAAGAGTGGCCACTTATACCCCCCTTTTTGTTCACCATCTTGGTGCATTTACCCCAGGAGGAACCTCCAAAAACCCATATAAATAGGGAGAGACTGCACTATAGTCTTTAGAAGATTCACTCTCCCAATATCATTAATCCATCTAATGGTCAAATGACCAACCTTAATCTAAAACTTGTCAAAAATCCCCTGCCAAAATTCTCTATGTTGAGATCCCAAGGCCAAATGAATCTCGAGGTACAACAGAGGGAGAGAACCAATATGATATTCGAGGATCCTAGAAATATTACTCTAATTAAGATGAGGAGTATTAAAGAAGTAGATATAGGATTTGTCTTCATTTATTATTCAACCTGATGCCTTCAAGTAGGTATCTAGGACTCTCCTGAAATTCATTACCTCATTGATTCTGGCCATACCCATCAAAATTGTGTCATCTATGAACTGAAGATGATCATAAGGAGACAATTCACTATTCCAAATCAATCCTTGAATAAGACCCTACTACACTTGAGATTTGATAAATCTACCAAGTCCCTCTTCTATGATTACAAATAAATAGGGGGATAAATGATCCAATTGCTGAAGTCCCTGAGAGGCACTAAACAACTCAAAAGATTCCCCATTGATAAGAATTGATAAGGAAGTAGAATTTGCACTATTGAGAAACCAATTAACCCACTCCTCTCCAAAACCAAAGGCCAAGAGCATGTTCTATAAGAATTCCCAGCTCACCCAATCATAAGCTTTAGATATGCCTATTTTAATAGACATATCCTTCTCTTTAGAAGTTTCCCTAAAATAAATAATATCCATCACTATCACAACGCCATCCAAAATATTTCTCCCTCCAAAAAAAGAACCTTTCTCCTCCAAAATCAAAGTACTAAGGAGAGACTTAAGTCTTTCAACAATCAATTGAGTAATAATCTTGTAGATCACATTACACAAAGCAATAGGCCTGAATTGATCAAAATTATTAGCTCCCCTAGGAATAACAACAAAAAAAAGTTGACTTCAAAGAATTAAGCATTTGTTTGTTCCTATGAGATTCCTAAACCACTTCTAGAAGATTAAATTTTACAATCTCCAAGAATTCCTTAAAAAACTCAATCAGAAACCCATCTGGGTCAGGAGAGTAACCCTTTTTTCATTTGAAATGCAACTTCCTCCAATTCTGAAAACATAATGGGTCACACTAGGGCCTCATTCATCTCATCGAAGACCAGTGGGAGGTTACAATTTAAGATGACCCTCTCCTCCTCCACAAAAATGAGATCATCCTTGTTGAACAACTTTGAGAAAGAACTAACAAATTCCCTAGAAATGTCTTCACTTAAAGAGAGTTGATCCTCTTCTGAAGAGATGGGAGAAGTAATAGAATTTCCATACCTCTAGGCCTTAACATAATTATGAAAAAATATGTGTTTATATCTCCTTCTTGAAGCCAATAAACTCTAGACTTATGCTTCTAGAAAATCTCCTCCTGCAGCTCCCACTCTTCCAAATCCATAAGGGCTAAGGACTCTTCCCTTCCAAGGTCATGAGTCATCCCTTGATCTCAAATGTGGTGTTTTATATTATCCAACCTATTCTATGCAGTCATCCTTTGAGAGTGAAAATTACCAAAACATTGTTGGTTCCACCTCTTGAGTCTATATTTCA
Organism: Thuja plicata; assembly: GCA_018584345.1. Taxonomy (NCBI): domain Eukaryota; kingdom Viridiplantae; phylum Streptophyta; class Pinopsida; order Cupressales; family Cupressaceae; genus Thuja; species Thuja plicata. Next base: position 234,308 of record MU227694.1, read on the forward strand.
CATGCTACAGCCTCTTCACAAAAGTATGCATGCCCTACCATGAGTAGTGTTGGAAATATTAAGGACTAATCGAGTTACTGAGAGGGGAGGGGTGAATCAGTAACACTTAAAACTTTAAAAAATTTCTGCATTTTTATATTCTTTAACCATTCATTCATCTAATCTACTGCAAGCATGAAAATGTAATCATTCATAACACATAACACAAAGATTGGTAACCCAGAAACCTTCCAAATAGAAAGTAAAACTGGGGTGGGG
>MU227694.1:262681-294214 GCA_018584345.1 Thuja plicata
GCGATAACCCTTCTCCAACTTCATAAGGTTGTGCTTCTTGAGAATTTCCTGCATGCAAAGATATAATTAGGTCTTCTTTATCAAATTAGGTATTGCAATATCATTCTTACATGTTTCATTAAGACAAATAGAGAGATAAAGAGATATAGACATGTACCTTGTTTATTCTGATAATATCTTTCCCGAGCTTCTTCACGTAGTCTATGTTTAGTATCTTCTGAATAATGTCGTGCACTCTTATTTAGCCTTCTCTTCTTATTTCCCATCACAAGTTGTAGAATTGTCTTCTTTTTCCAAATTGTGAAGTATTTTGGGACTTTCGAGATAACAAGATGACAAAAATGTATATTTATTTATATGTAATCATTCTATACACAAAACAACACCAAAGAGGCCGACATGGGTTTCTATCAAAAGTCATCTTTGACTTTCGATAGAAACTGTATACTTTCTATCAAAAGTGCTTTGGTAAATGTTGGTGAAATTCCAAATCATGAAACTACTTTCGATAGAAAGTAGTTTCGATCGAAACTACTTTCTATCGAAACCCCTAAAAATGATGCCATCTACAAAGGTCCACAACAATTTGTAGTTTTCATAGCTTTGGGGCTCAAGCATGGGGCTCAAATGAAAGAATAGGGACACCTCCTTTTGCATCACACAAGTACTCTGAATGAGCTTTCTAACAAATATAGATTTGACAAATTTTGAATTAATTATGTCTATGTTTTTTGATGTGCATCAGATGTAGGTTTTTAATCAAATATGAACTTCTAGGTTTGTCGTTCAATGAAAAATAGTAGAAAATAGAAATTTTTTTTTGAAAAATAACAGTTCCCTCTAGTTTCCAGTCTTCTTTCTATAAAAAAAAAATGAATTTCGATAAATACACAACAAGTTATCAGTTATGCAGTCAAGGTATGTCAAAATTACAGTCGACTCTACTTCAAACATTCATAAAATATGCAATAATCATGATAATGTCATCAAACCAATTGCATACCCTCTGTATGGATGTTTCAAAACCAAATTCAAAAGAAGCACATTGATATCTATTTTAGCAAAAAAGTTATGTTGTACGAAGTCATTGTACCTTTTTGAAAAAGATGTTTTCAGCAACATAGCAGTTTTAGTGGGAGAATAAAAAAACCATTAAAATCAATTAAAAAAATATATTTAGAATCTAGATAGAAAATCCTAAAAGTCTCTAGTTTACTTCGTCTTCCGATTTCAAACAGTTTAACGACAATATGCATCCGAATGTGAAAGTTTTTCTCATAATGTAGAGTTCAATGTCTGTTTACGATAAAAAGTGTAACCCACTATTGTGGTATCACCCGCATATTCCTTGGTTATTCAACGAAAAGAAAATCTTACAAATGTTTGAATTCTAATACGAACAAAATTGTTGAAAGTGAAAATGTAAGAATTGATGAGTTTGCAGAAAGAAATGAATCTGAAAGTACACAAGAGCTTGAAAGCTATAGATCATTCGTATATATGGATGAGGAAGATTCTAATTCACTACCTGAGACTACTGCTGAGCAACAACATGCACTTACCCAGTCACAGAGTGGAGTTTCTGAGCAACTGGAAGTGAATACCAAGCTATCTGATGGAGATGCCAAGTCACATAATCAACCATAACTGAACACAAACAATGAACCTAAAGCAAGGACTGAGCCTATCCTAGCAAAATATGTGAGAAGGAATCATAGTTCTGATCAAATTATTGGGTCAAAGGATTCTATTGTTATGACAAGAAGTAAGTTGAAAAATGACACATGTCTTTTATGTGAATTTGAGCCCAAAATAGTAAAATATGCTTTAGAAAATGAAGATTGGATACAAGCAATGAATGAGGAAATTGAACAAATTGAGAAGAACAAAACTTGGACGCTTGTGCCAAGGCTGAAGGCTAAAATTGTAATTGGCACAAAGTGGGTATTTAGGAACAAGCTGAATGAACATGGAGAAGTGACAAGAAACAAAGCTAGACTGGTATGCAAGGGTTATGCACAGGAGGAAGGAATTGACTACGGTGAAACCTTCACCCTAGTTGCAAGATTGGAAGGTGTCAGAAACTTACTTGCATATGTAGCCTATAAAAGATTCAAAGTTTATCAGATGGATGTGAAATCTATATTTCTCAATGGTATCTTGGAAGAAGAAGTATATATTGAGCAAGCTGATGGTTTTGTAGACCCAAACAAAAGGGATATGGTTTGCAAATTGTACAAAGCATTACATGGATTGAAACAAGCGCCAGGAGCATGGTATGAGAGATTGCACAATTATCTAATCAAGATTGGATTTGCAAGAACCAATGACAACAACAACCTGTACTTGAAGATAGAGAAAAGAAAAGGTATATTATTAGCTAAAATTTTTGTGGATGACATCATATTTAGTGGATAAGATATTCTATGTCAAAAATTTGCAACAAAGATGAAAACTGAGTTTGAGATGTCTATGTTTGGTGAAATAAAATTCTTTGTTGGTTTACAAATTTATCAAATGAAGAATGGTATCTATATCACTCAATCTAAATATATCAAGGTGATACTAAAAACTTTTGGAATGGAAGAGTCCAAACCAGTGAGTACACCCATGGCTACTGGACAGAAGCTGACAAAAGATGATGATACAAAAGAAGTGAACCAAACACTCTACAGGTCAATGATTGGAAAACTACAGTATGTTGTACACAGTAGACCTAACATTGCCCTAGATGTTGGGATTGTTGCAAGGTTTTTTGCTAATCCCAAGGAAACTCACATGATGGCAGTCAAAAGGATTTTGAGATATTTGAAAGGAACTAAAGACTATGGTCTATACTACAAGAGGAATGACAAGTTTGAACTCAGAGTCTACATTGATTCTGACTGGGCTGGAAATGTTGATGACAGGAAAAACACTACTGGTGGAGCATTTCTTTTAGGTAAGAAATTAATCTCCTGGACAAGCAAGAAATAGAACTGCACCTCACAATCTACAGCTGAAGCTGATTATGTGGCAACAACAGTTAACTGTTCTAACATTATGTAGTTGAAGATACTACTAAAAGGTATGAAGGAAGAAATCACTGATCCAGTTGTCATTTAATGTGATAACACAAGTGCTATTAATATTTCTAAAAATCTTGTTATGCACTCAAAGACAAATCATATAGCTATCAAGTATCACTACTTGAGGGAGCTAGTTCAGAGTAAAGAAGTGAGATTGGATTATGTGAACACTAAAGAACAATTAGAAGACATATTCACAAAAGCACTACCTAAGGATGCTCATGAGTATATACGAGGTAAATTGGGGGTGATTCCCCTCACTGAGGCTAATTAAGTTTTGTATAGGACTATTGCATCAAATATTTTATTCAAAATATCCGACACATTGATGCACAGTTAGTCACACTTTAGGAAGCTGGCTAAAGTTGTGAAGATGAACAAGGACAAAAAAGAAAAAATAGTCATAATCAAGATGACAGGATCAGCATGATACTGAAGATCAACATGATAATGATATTGACATATTTGGCATTGTTGTCAAAGAGGGAGAGATTACCTATAAGAGGGAGAGATTACCTATAAAGAGGAAGAGATTGCTGAGAAAGAGAGATTACAAAGAGTGAAAGATTACATAGAGGAAGAAGTTACTATTGAAACATTGAAGTGATTATCTACTCAGAGGGAGTCTACAAATGATTAGAAATAGATGATGACAATGTAATTACAGACACAGAGGGAGAAATTTTTTATAGATGAGAATCAGAATGAAGCTAAAGACATTAATGAAGATTCATTCATATCAAGGAACACAGGTGAATTTTTGGATTGGTTGGTAACTATGCTTGTTAAATCAATGTTTTAAATATTTTGTGTTGCCATCAATGCCAAAGAGGGAGATTGTTGGAAAGTGACATTGCAAGCAATTGTTATTTTGTCATTGATGTCAAACCTTAATTGGTGAGACTATTGTTATCTGTTTGAGTACCATATCTACTGATGATGAAGAATATTTAACAAGAAGACCAAGTGAATGGTTGAGTTAAGGCAATTCAAAGGGTACTTGATCAGTTGGCACTCTGGCAAAGCAATTAGTTGTTTATATTTCAAAGACAGTTTTTATGGTTTTTCTATGCCGAGAAAGTTTGGCTTGTGCTAAGAAAAGTTGCTTATGACAAGCAAAGTTGGTCAATTCCAAGAAAAATTTGCTTGTGCTGAGAAAAGTTGCTTGTGATGAGCAAAATTTGTTCAATGTCAAGCACCATTGAAATTGCCGAGTGGAAACAGTGATGTTGGCCTACTTACAGTAATTGGATTAATGATGAGATTTGAGATCTCTAGCCGACTTAGTTAATTTTATTGGGATATGTAATGTTAATTAAAGATTGATTCATGCCAATTAATGTATGGGTAACTGTAATTAATGCATGGTTTCAAGATTTAATTAGAGACTACTTTGGAGGGGTAAATGTAATGCAAAGATGGAATGATCTGTTGGATCTGACCTAACCTAAGATCTACGATCTTGTTTAAGAGGCAAAAGATTTATCTGATGTAGACTAAGAGGTATATGATAACCTCAAGGGGGTTATTTCACAGTGTGGTGAAGTGTATGTGTATGCAAGAGGTTTGCAAAGTTGATTTACTATTTGGCATGATCTAGTAGAGAAGGCAAAAGGCAGAAGCAGAAAGTTGCATGTGTGATTGCTTGACAGATTTCCAAGCAGATCAGAAAGTTGAAATGACAATGCAGGCTATCCAGTAAGTTAACATTAGAGCTGTAATTGGATCTGAATTTGCAAAGTAAGTTATATGTACCAGATCACAACTGCTAATTACTTTCTTACCATTGTATCAGTTAAAATCCTTTAACAAGGTTGACTTAACAGTCATTTGTATAAATCCTCTAACAAGGTGACATTCAGGTGGAATGTTCTAAGTCCTCTAACAAGGCCACTCTTGACAGGGTGATTAAATCATTTAACCAGGTCACACATAACAGTGTGTTATTGTAACCTTTAACAGGGTTGGCTCCTCATAGGGCATCACTTCAGAAGAGTGAAAAATTGGTAGCATGTTACTGGTGGTTTTTCCCATATTGGGTTTCCACGTTAAATACTTGAGTCAACTTGTGTGAATGCTTATGGTTTTCTTTACTGTTATGTTTCTACAAGTTAATTTCAATTAACAGTAAACTGCATGATTAAAGTTGTTGACATATGCTACTGTTGCCGAGTAGATCTGAAGTACAGAAAAGTTTTATTTTCTACATCTAGACTTGAGGATAACTGATTCACCCCTCCCCTCTTATTTATTCTAAATTCATTCTAACAAATATGTCCCAAGTTGATGATGTCATGCTTCTAGCCATTGACTTTAGCCTGGAAAGATTTACGGCATCATATTTTGCACAACTCTTATTTACAGTTTTAATTGAACCTATCCGAGTCATTTAGATTTATATTTTTTCATCTTAGATTTAATATTATATATTTGTTTATGTTAGGTTATCCAACCTGTCGCAAGTACATCTCGTGTATCTTCTAGCACACCGAGACAGAAAAATATATCCTTGCAGACAACCAAACACAAAAAGGTAATTTAGTACAATTTAAATTTATTTATTGAAATGTATTATGATTAAACATGTATATGTATATCTTGATGAATGCACCTAATGTCACAAAGTTTTAGGAGAGAGAAGAGGTAACATCTCCATATTCACTTTCTATTGCATTCTTGTTTATTAAAAATCTCTAAATTCTTCCTCTATGACTATAACATATGTTATCATTTTTCATATAGGAAATGGTCATAGTTGCGTTAGAAACGGTGATGCCTCCTAAGAGTATAGGAGAACCATCTGAGGCTCCGGTATCCATTTGTTCTATATATGTTAAGCATATGTGTTTGGATATAAGTACATGCATATTTATTTTTTAGTGTTTGTAAAAAAATTTGGATAGTTAACTTTTATTAATTTCCTTATACCTATTACAACCCCCTTCATGACTTCCCATAGATCCTCTACCATTCCATTTTGTTAGGATTCCCGCTTGTTGAAGAGGGGTTCCAACACAACAGAGGGAACATGTATGTTTTTCTTCTTAGTTGAAACCCTCTTGTCAACTCATGTTGGATTGCATTATTGCTTTTTTGGAAGCCCTAATTTCTTCATCTATGACTATAACATCTCTTATCATTTACCATACAGGATATGATCATAGCTACTTAATAAGTGATTGTATCTCACACGAGTATAAGAGATCTATCTGAGGCTTTGGTGTGCATTTGTTTTTTAGTCCATGCATTTTTAGTATTTTATTGTTTCTCAACATATATGTTATTAACTTGTATTAATTTTGTTTTACCTATTATAGCCCTCTTCACGACTTCCCACAGATCCTCTACCTTTCCATTTTGTTAGGAGTCTCGTTCACCCAAGAAGGAGTTCATCAACTTTACTACATAGCCCAATAATAGAAGAAAGGCATAAAGCAATCAAAAATTCAACTGCAAATAAATTACAGTTTAGTATTTAAATATTTTGATGTTATTTTGCAAAAATATATCTGATTCAACATTTGAATTATTCTTGTGCAACCACTTACAAAGCCACACACTACTTTGAGGAGGCTCAATTTTGATGATCCACCACAGTCATAGATATTGATAGAGACATATAGTTGTAGTTGCAGTCATTGAAGGATCAATTCATGTATATGTTTGACATTTGTATTGTATATATTGACCTTGACATGGGACATGCTACATTTTTGCCTCTATTATTGACTTGGCATTTATGCCATTTTTGTATATGTACATGATTATTGTTCATTTTCATATATATATATATATATATATATATTCAATCCGATTTTTCATTGTATGCATATCTTTGTACTTTTAAACTTAGTTTTTTGGAATTGAAATGTGATCCAACTTGTTCATTGTGTGTATGTATTGATAACTTGAAATGTACATATTTACAATTTAAACGTGATCCAATTTGTTCATTCAATGCAACTCATATGGCATACACTTTTAAATGATTATTTAATATAATAGAATGCAAACATGTTTATTATTGGAGTCATATTGTGCTTATGAAAGAATGAATTCAGACACAAGTGCCATCAACACCACCAAATTGCATTGTTGGAACGTGCATGGGGAATGATCAATTTCATATACCTACCTCTTTGGACACCTTTTGTCATGTTTCAACACGTTAAAATTTTCAATTCTATTTATTTGAACCTTTTGTAGGCTATTGGAGTAAGTTTTTTGGTTTGGGAGAGTGTTTAGAGGGTAGGTGCTTTGTAAATTAGGAATAATTATCCCTTAAATACCTTAAATCAAAAATTTTTGAGAAAGTTATTCCTAAGCATGATGTGTCAATTTTTACATATGTTAGGTGTCACCCAAATAGTTATCTAAAAAGGTCAATTTTTGATATGAGAGGTGTATGTGTCATAAGTTAAGAACCAAAAACTCAGTTTTGAGGGCTACTAGGAAGCCCATATCACATTATATTTGTCATGGGCATGAACTAACACCTTGTTCATGTTTGGTTGGGTGGGTATACCCTAGGAACGGTTCCACTTTTCCTCTCGACACATCGAAATGCTCAGTGACATACCCTACCGATGATGTCCCTTGTATACCCTAAGTGCGAAAAATCATCCAACTTCGAGGGACTATTTCTTGCAAAATGTCACACCTGCACATGATCTATTTGAACCTATATGTTCATGTTTGGCCCCCCTACAATAAATTGTCTCATTTTTTAAAGTCTCAAAATAATTGTTGTAGGGTAGTATTTTTTACCAAGGCGCAAAAAGTGTTAGATACACTTAGAGAAAAGTCGCCAAGTACCCCATATCACATTATATTAATTGTGGACATGAAATGAAACCTCAATCACATCTAGTTGGGTGGGTTTACCCTAGGCATGGTCCTTATTTTCCTCTCAACACGTTAGAATGCTTATTGGCATACCCTATCGATGATGTCCCTTGTGTACCTAAGTGCAAAAAAATGTCCAACTTTGAGGGACTATTTCTTGCAAGCCATTACACCTAAGAAAAATCTATTTGAACCTATAGGATCATGTAAATCCCCCCTACAATAACCTATCTTGGTTTTTTAAGGCTTAATTTGTTTCTCAGGGCAACAATTTTTATCAAGCTGCAAAAAGTGTCAAATGCACTTAGTGCAAAGTTGCTAATTAGCCCATATTACATTATGTTCATCATGCACATGAAATGATAGATTGATCAGGTTTAGTTAAGTGGTTTTACCCTATGCATGGTCCCACTTTGCCTCTTGACATGCTAGAATGCTCAATGACATACCCTACCAACGATCTCCCTTATGCACCCTAAGTGCAAAAAATTATCCAACTTTAAGGGATTATTTCTTGCAAACCATGGAATCTACGCACAATCATTTTGAACCCATAGGTTCATGTTAGGACCCCTACAATAAAATGTCTCTATTTTTTAAGGATTGGAATCATTTTTGTAGGGCAACAATTTTTCTCAAGGTGCAAAAAGTGTGAGATGCACTTAATGTAAAGTTGTCAATCATCCAATATCATGTTACATTCATCATGAGCATAAATAGAAACCTCAATCACATTTGGTTGGGTGGTTTTACCCTAGGCATGGTCTCACTTTGACTCTCAGCACACCAAAATGCTTAGCAACATACCCTATTGGCGATGTCCCTTGTCTACCCTAAGTGCAAAAAATTGTCCAACTTTGAGGGATTGTTTCCTACAAACTGTGGCACCTACACACAACATTTTTGAACCTATAGGATCCTATTAGGGCCCCCTATAATAAAGTGTCTCTATTTTTTAAGACACAGAGTCATTTTTACAGCGAAATTATTTTTTTGTTGGTGCAAAAAGTGTTAGATGCACTTAGTGAAAAGTCGCCAAGTAGCCCATATCACATTCTCTTTTTTGTGGGTGAAAATAGATACCTTTATCACATCTGGTTGGATGGGTTTACCCTATGCATGGTCCCACTTTTCCTCTCGGCATCCCAGAATGCTCAGTGGCATACCCCACCGACGATGTCCCTTATGTACCCTTAATGCAAAAAACCATCAAACTATGAGGGACTATTTCTTACAAATGGTGGCACCTGCAAATGATCCATTTGAACCTATAGGGTCATGTTAGCCCCCCCTACAATAAAATGTCTCAGTTTCTAAAGACTCAAATTCATTTTTGCAGGGATGCAATTTTTTTGTTGGTGCAAAAGTATCAAATGCACTTAGTAAAAAGTTGCCAAGTATCCCATATCGTGTTTTGTTTGTCATGGGAATGAACCAGAACCTCTATCACATCCAATTGGGTAGGTTTACCCTATGCATGGTCCCACTTTTCCTCTTGACATGCCAGAATTCTCAGCGGCATACCCTATTGGAGATGTCCCTTGTGTTCATTGGCACATTTGGAAAGGTAGTCTCACTCCCCATTTGACAACAAAGGGCAATTTTGGAAGAGTTTCCCAATTGAATAGAAATGGAAATCTTAGTGAGTATAAAGTTATTGTAGATCCAATGGGTGTATGGTGCAGGAGACCCAATGATCTTCATGCCTCCATGAGGAAATATTGAGTTTTGAGTCTAAAATTGATGTTTCGAGGTTGTAACAAGGTCTAAAAGACCATTTTGAACTTGTTTGTAGTAGTATTGAGTGTCTCTTGGGTTTCATTTTGTAAAAGTTACAAAAATTGTCAATGTTGTCATAAGGATGCCAAGGGTTTGCATATAAAATTTATTGGTTTATCTTCTTTTTACCATTGGAATCCCTTAGAAATTGGTGATTTGTAAGTTTAAAAAGTATACTTTATGATTTCAAAGGTTTTAGTAATGTTGGATGATTTTTAGGGGCAATATGATGATGCACTAGGTAGATTACTTGTGTTGTTTTATTCTTGGAGCAGCAATACCAGTCTATTTTAAATCCATTTGTTCTAAAGAAACCTTACCCAAGTTTCATATATGTTATAAAATATCAAAAAGGGTATTCTAAAAGGTGATTATATTTTGGGTTTGAGTTTTATATGATAATTTATGACCAAAACATTGAGTTTTCTGATCTAAAGAAGACCATGGCTGAACCATAACAGTCTATTTTTGAATCAAGTATTCCAAAGCACCATATATTAAATTTGAGATATGTTAAAGAAAATTTTAATGGGTTTTTCATATATGTTTATGTGCTATAAATTCCTTGAAAAATATGTTCCCAAGGGTGGGGAAGTCCTGCGGGTCAGTAAATCAACCTTTGGTGTTTGTAGGCTTTAAGGCAAAGTGACTTGTGAAAGGGAATTTGTGGTTAAAGAAGGGTGAAAATTTTCTTTTTTGGATACCATTTTCATGATGAGTCCTTTTCCAATTTAATTTTTTAAATGATAAAGTGATTGCCTTGAAAGTGAGTTCATAGTATGATCATGTGTATTGAGTTTGTGGGAAGGGCATTAAGCCCATTGAGGTGAAATATGTGTTCTAGTTATTGCTGGCGAACCTAACTTCTGCATCAGTTTATCTCCACTAACAAATATAATTGCTTCCAGAGACTTGAGTTTAAATGGAAATTTTTAGTTCTCAAACATGCCCCAGTTGGTGTAGGAGCCCCTATGGGTCATTTGTGATCTATTGATGTCTTGTCATAATTTTTGTATTGATTCATGTTTTGATGTTGTTTGAAGATGTAATAAGGTCCAAAGGACCATTAATTCTAGTTGTTTCAAGTCAATTTCCTTGGTGTGCCTATGAAATGGTGTCATTAGATTGAAGTATAAGGCTGTAAGTTAAGGCATTGTTTTAAATGTTCTTTGCTGCTCCAAAAAGTCAAGAGTAAAGTTTCGCATTGAGTCTGTGGTTGTGATCATGAATTCAAGCATGAACTAGTCCTTGTTAAATGGAAACCTATGAAGTTCCAAATAGGATACCAAATCGAGAACATGAACCAAATGTTGCTTGAGGAAAATAGATACTGGTTTTTTAAAGCATACATATGATCTCATTTGCAATCAGTTACTACTTGTTGAGAAGCTTTGCAACTGCTTCAATGATTGTGGGGTTTAACATAAAAAATGGTCCAAAGACCTTATTTTGAGCATTAACATGAAATATGACTTCAAAGATTCATAATTACCACATGGAGGCTTGAAGACAATATTTTTTGCACTTTGCACTTTTACACTTTATTACATCATGAATGTTATGGTACAAAATTCATTTATGTAACGAAACAAAAATCATTTATGTACAACAATAAAAAATTCATTTATGTAACGATACAAAATTCAATATGTGTTTATAATCAAATGGTACACATTAGGATATACAGAATTTGGCCTCTTAGTATTTGTAAATCAGCCCCATGACCACTTTTATATACAAAATTTGGCATCTAATATGCACATGACAACTCATTACCATATATATATATATATAATTTGGCATCTAAATATGCACATTACAACTCATTACCATTTTTATATACAAAATTTAGCCTCTAAATATGTACATAGAGCACCTCATGGACATTTATATATACAAAAAAGTGAAGTTACAATGTTTCACAAAAGATATATACAAAATTGCCAAAATTATTCTACCATTTAGTACAATCACTCTTCTGGATGCCCCAAAATTAATCAAGTGAACCTTCTCGATCAGATCTAACCCTTATTATGTCAAGCATTGACTCATAGTCAGATTCAAAAAATTTCCACAAATTCTTGTTAAGAGTTCTACCATGATACTTAATCAATTGAATATTTGTTGCAACAAGGTTAGCGTAATGAAGAAAATGTCTATGTGTCTCAAAGTCCTCAAACAACTAGACATTAGAATTTTTGATAGGGTACATGCATTTTATAGAAGGATAAGTTAAAACCAAAATAAATGTAAAGTGTAATAAAATGAGTTTAAGAGGTCTCAATACAATGACACAACAATGGTACCTTTTAAGCAATGTCCCTGTTACAACACTCAATACCTCTCCATCAATGATTGTAGTTTTTAGTTTCTTTTTGGCCTCAATAAGATGACCGAAAAAGGTATTTGTTCCTTCTTCATTGTTCTCATCTGCAATAAATGCATACACATGACTTGAATGCTATAGAATGATAATTTAATACCAAAAATAATGTAAAGTGTAATAAAATGAGTTTAATATTGATTTTACGTAAGTAATAAATTAAGAAATTACCTGGTTCAACTAGGTTAGATACACTGTCAAAATCCACTAATGCTTCAATTTGGCTCAATTGTAATGCTATAGGAATTTGATATGTATCAAGGGGTTGCAAAGGATTATAAGACCATTGGTCAGCCCACTCTTTTGATTCACATTCATCCCACACAAAATGCATACATGAAGAAAAAAATCATGCAATCTGTCTAGTATAAATAGCTAATGACACTATTTTTGAACTTCTAAATGAATGTATGTCACTTGATCCTATAAGTGTACAACAATATAGATATTTTTCAATGTTAGATTCACATATCAACAAAAAATATCTAGAAACCATAAACTTACCTGCATTACCTTGTCCCATCATAGAGTTACACCATTGCACAACATCTATTAACACTGCCCCACCTTCATACTTCAATTCCTCTCTAGCAAGAGCTCTTTCTACACATGCTTCACACCATCATGCTATCCCTTTCTATTCCTTGCCTTAGTGAAATTCCAAAAATGTTGCACACCACTTGTCACACGCATCCTAGTCAACCAGTAGAACATCCTTTCATTCTTGAATTGTGAGGTGCAATTGTTTGACCATATTATGTGTTGGTTGTATCTTATATCTCTTTCCCTTAAACTATCGTAAAAAAAATATAAAGCATCCTTGCACAAAATCTGATGAATGAGCATGATCATCACTAATATAGAAGTGTTACTCTCTTATATTAACCTTTCTATCCTCGTGTGTACTATCGTGTGCTTGCATGAATACTATGTGTACAAAAAATGTAGCTTGTGTAGAGTGGTAATACATAGGTTTCACTTCATTTTGAGGTTTTAGTGTATAATTCTCAACAAAATCAATGTCAGAGACAATAGTACGAAGGGGAAAATTTTCCTCACACAGCTTGAATTGCTTATCTAACCACCTTGCTCTATGTGTATGACCTACATACTCATAAATTAGTTTCTCTTGAAAAATATTCATAAAATAAGCTATGCATATATCCTTTTTCACTAACTTACACCTTTTTAATTCTTTTCCATCTTTAACACCATATGTGACTGACTTATATTTTCAATAGAAACTACTTTGTTACCAATTGCATGTGTTTTATTTAGATGTATGCATCCATGCAACTATTGAGAACCGCCACATGTAGAACAAAAACCTTTCAAATACATCATCTCATTTACATATATAGTACATTTGAAATAAATTCTCTCGGTGACTTAGGAGGTTCTTGTAGACCACATTCCTACAAAACATTATTAGTGTGTGAAGTACAACATACATGACGATAAATATCATAATGCATGAAAAATTCAACATGGACCCTACAACAACATGTAGTACATGCATGATTAATCTTAACATAAAACGGTTTTGTCATCTCAAAAAATCTTTGACTAATTTTAATCTGAGGAAAGCTTTGAAGAAACCTTTCATAAAATTGTGTTTGAGTAATATCTAAATAGTGTTTTTGATGTGTCTCACGATTTCTAAATCTCATTCTCCTTCTAAAAACATATCTTTGGTTGGGTGAAACCCTTGTGTTGTCATGCCAAAACATTACAATTAATGTTCAAAGTGCATTGAAAACAACCTTGTCCTTGCATGAGAGTCTACTAGAGAATGCCCAAAGAGAATTATTGTTAGAATCCTCAATTTTCTCTTTCCTCTCTAAGGCATTGTGTAATGTTGTTCTACTTATCCTTAATGACTTGCTTGTTTTTCTTATTAAATGAGATTTTTTCATTTCCTTTCCCATTATGGTTGATGTGAGGACACGTCGAGTAACATTAGCATGTTTAGTATGTGATTTCAAAGCAAGGGCTTGGTAGGCATCAAATATGTTTCTCATAATGGTTCTTTCACTATTATTTTCAAATGTTCTTAACCCCAAAATTTTCATTGTCTCTCTAAATTTCAAATTTTTAATCATTTAAACAACTAATTGGCATCTTCCACTTTGATTTAAGTTTTCAAAATAGTTATTCCACATTATTCTATCCATTCTTCTACAATTTCTTTCAAAAACATTATCATTCATTTGCTTCAAAATATTTTCATCAATGTCAATTAGAAAGTTTGGTTTTCTACGAATTATTCTAAGAGATGTTAAGATTGGTGCATGCTCTTCATTTTCATTAGGTGGATTAATCACATCAAATTTAAATGATGTATTTTCTTCAATTTTATTAGGTGCATTCATCACATCAAATTCAAATGGTTCATGCTCATTGCATTCATTAGGTGCATTCGTCACATGCATTTGAACTAGTGTATGTTGATCATTTTTGTTTGGTGCATTACGTGCATTTATCATATCAAATTCAATTGTTACATTAGGTTCATTAGATGATGTACCTTCATGTAATCTCCTGATACACTCCCTTTGTCTTTCCTTTGTTTCCTCTCATTGTTCAATTGTTCCTCTATTGTTCTTTCCCATCGTTGATATTGATTTTCCTACACATAACATCATGTTGAACATACACAGTCAAATACCCAAAAACAACAAATTATCATTATTTTGTTATAATCTAAAGTAATAGCACTAAAATAACTTCAAGAACAAACAAAAAAACAAGAGAAATCAATCATTTGAAATCAAATGTGACAAAAAAAACCAGAAAACTTGTTTGATACTATCACAAAAGACATGAAAAACAATAGGGGGCCCTTAGAAAAAGTTGAAATGATATTTTTAGGTCATTAGGAATAATATATATTTATCTTAATGGAATACGTATGGGTTCCATTGATCTAAAGGTCAATGTTCATATTTCCTCATAACCTGTGTGGGTTCTCTACAACTAAAACTTATGCTTTAAGTTTTACATAACCTGCACAGGTTATGTAGTACTGAGAGAGAGAGAGAGAGAGAGAGAGAGAGAGAGAGAGACTCCAATAGATCATTTGAGTTTTGATTTGAAGTGGCAAGAAGATGTTAGAAAAAAAAAGCCAAAATGCTTTAAATATCTAACAAGACCTTAAGGTGCTCGTGCACTAGAGAGAGAGAGAGAGAGAGTCCAATAGATCATTTGAGTTTTGATTTGAAGTGGCAAGAAGATGTTAGAAAAAAAAAGCCAAAATGCTTTAAAGATCTAACAAGACCTTAAGGTTCTCGTGCACTAGAGAGAGAGAGAGAGATTTGAATAGATCATTTGAGTTTTGATTTGAAGAGAGAGAGACTCCAATAGATCATTTGAGTTTTGATTTGAAGTGGCAAGAAGATGTTAGAAAAAACAACACCAACAAAGCTTTTAGATGAATTTGAGGATGACCTAGGTCTGCATGGTTTAGTGATAATATATTATGTACAAGGGAGATACCAATAAAAGCAATTTTTCATGTCGAAATGCACAAGGATAGGGAAGGAAGCAAGGAGAATAGGGAATACCAAATGCTATGTGTAGACCCTATGGCAAGACATATTGTCAATTAGTGTCAAAACACTTAGTCATTCAGTGTTACCTGAGTACATAGTGTTACCAGAGTAGATAGTGTCACCTGAGTGCTCAGTATTGCCTGGGGCATAGTTTATCACCTGAGTAGTCTTTTGGACCCGAGTGACAATTTGAAGCCAAATTTGCATATATTGATAAATATATGATTGTTTATTGCAAGCCAACTTACAAGGTTATTTTTTGGATAAAGATATATATGTAAGATAGTTTATTTTATCCAAGATGTGGAATAGAACAGAATGATTATGTGAATGAAAGTTTAATTTAAGTGAAGAAGTGTTCAGGACAGAAGAGACTTATCTATCTCATTTAGGTGATCAGTTATATTTCAAAGGATCTTATTCAATAATCACAGTTGCACAGAGAAGATCATCAATTGGTTCATTCTCATGGGTGGATCAACAAAATCCTTTAACAAGGTGGAACTAATTGTCCTTTCTCTAAATATCTTAACAGAGTTGCATTACTCATTGTATTGTACAAAATCATTTAACAAGGTGGACCTAATAGTCATTTCAATGCTCCTAACAGGGCAGACCATTAGAAGTGGTTATTATAAACTTTAACAGGCTGAATTTATACTGCAGTACTAAATCTTGTGGGTATCATCCCTACCCCAGTTTTACTTTCTTTTCGAAGGTTTCTAGGTAACCAAAAATTGTGTTACGAGTTGTATATGATTCTTTACTTTCAAGTTATATGCATGCAAAAAAATAAGCTATTCTAATTGTGGATTAAAAGGATTAAGTATTATTAATTCCTGATTCACNATTCCCCCCCCCCCCCCCCCTCTCAGTCATTGGGAACATCATATAATTCCAACAATTGGTATCAGAGCTAGTGGTTCTCTTATCAGAAGTTTTACAGCTTGAGAAAAGATCAGAGGATATGGAAACATACAAACTAGAGAAAGCCATTGAAAATGAAAAAGATAGATCTTAAGGTGGCCATGGATCAGATCATAAAACTTAAAGAGCAGCTCTCTCTTTCCCTAAAGAGAAGAAAAGAATTATCAGTACAAATGAATGAAAAGAACTATATAGAAGAGAGAATTGAAGATATTCACAAAGAAAGGAGCTTAGAAGAAGCTGATGTAGCCATTGAAGACTTGCTTGCAAAGAATCTCAATTTACATTAAGAAGTTAGAAAGTTAAAAAGAGAACAAGAAGTTTGTTCAATCAGAATCTATGAAGTCATGGAAATAAAGAACAAAGTAGAAGATGATAAAAATATAGCACAAGAAGATAAGAGACTGCTAAGTACAATATTAGAAGAAAAAGAAAATGAAATCTAGCACTTATCACTTCAGCAAGTTGATTTGGTAAGTCAACTCAACAATGCAACATAAGAAGTTGTCAACCTAAGGACTAAAAATGAAAGACTATAGAATGATCTCAATACTGAAAAACAAACAAATGAAATATGATGAATTCACAAACTAACATGGATCAAGTAACAGAACTCAAAAATCATGGAAAAACTGGATTAGGATATATTGAACAAGGTGAATCCTCACAACAAGGAGCTTAAAGGGACAACAGACCTAAATGCAATCATTGTGGCAAGACAGGGCATACATCAAACAAATATTGGAGCAATGGGAAGTCAAAATTTAATGGTAAATGCTACAACTACAACAAACATGGACATAGAGCAAGTGAATGCAAAGAGAAACCTAAGTTTGAAGGGAAATACTACAAATGTAACAAACAAGGTCATAAATCTTCTGAGTGTAGAACTAAGAATTGGAATCCTGTTGAACAATTAGCCAAGGCAATTTTTGGTTGGGATTACAACACTTGGTACAGATGTTGTCATTGTGGTGAATATGGACACATTGATGCAAATTGTTTGAAGAATCACTTCAGGAAAAGAGATCCTACTAAGAGATGTGTTGACGGGGTTTTGCTAACCGGGTCCACCAACAGTCATAAGTTGTCACCGGGTTCTGGGGAAATCGGCCAACTTCGCCTGAAAAGGTTATCCGGGGGAAGAAATCCTCCAGACCTTCAAGCACCTGGGTGTCGGGTCACGACGGTGTGGGGCTCAGTTGGGAGAGGTGACTATTTTTGAGGGGGATAGCTGGTTACTTCAACTCATTCTTCCAGAGATTTAATACAGTAAGGGTTTCCCAGAGCATTCTACACTTAGCAAATAAAACAAAAAAGATCCTGCAGGGTTAGAAACATTTCATCTAACTACAGTCATGCTGAAATGTCCAAAACATCAACAATACTCTGAAAGACTACACTAAATACCAAAGAAATACACAACCATCAGTTAGCATTTTATCAGTAGCAGGAATAAAGAGGTCGTTAATCTACTTTAACATATCAGAGCGAAGGACATACAGAACATTAAAAAATGAAATACCATTAACTCAGAAGTAGGGACGCTAACAACATCATTGTTAAGAATCCTTCCTTCTTCATTAATATTTAGTCCAGTGAGCACTGGTGCGTGGTACAATGGCGGCTCCAGGGGAGCATTTAACTATCAAGAATAGAACAATGGAGCATTGAGCTCTGCAACTAAAAAAAGGAATCACTTTGCTATTTCTTATGGACAACAAAATCATCAATTTCACCGACCCTTAGAAATGGGCCGATCTGCCTATTTATACAACTCTCTAACCCTAACCCTATTTCATTGTGCTTCAATAAAATACAATATATGGGGGTCGGTACTACCTGCTCCACCCTACAAAAGACCTGGAGACAGAATAGGTCTGCCATGTCAGAAGAAGAAGACAAGAATATACATCGGAAGAATCAGTCTCGAGAAGAGAGCCAGAGAGGAGAAAGTAGAAAGTAGGTCCCCCGGGGACCGAGGCTACATGCCTCATAAATGAGAAATGCGGCGCCCTGTCTCCAACATGCCAGGTGTACCCTTGAACGACGCCTTGAGAAGACCACCCTGTCAGAAACCAATTGTTGAACAGACGCCCCTTGATGTGGCCAACTACCCTCTGACAGTCTTTATTAACCACCTCTGAAAATGACCGGTTGGCCTCGGGGACCGGGACATAGATCATTTTAAAGAATACAAAATTTTGGATCTGTGAATCCGGGATCTGGGAACTTACATCCCCAAAAGAATAAATAATACTGAATACTCAAGTTTCCCCGGTTCCTGGAGAATGCTCAAGGCTGCTTATTATCATTGAAGGCTTGAAGGAGGCGGAAAATGCCCTCTTCATCAATCTTTTTTAGGCTGGCCCATCTGTGCTTGGCCACTTCAACTAGTTCCCCCAGGTTCGGAATATTATTTCTGAATTCATCCGCCATCCTTGTGGTGTCATGGCCCTTAAGTATCATTTGGATCATTTTTGCCATTTGGGCCCCATCTATCCCCTCCAAGGGTTGATACCGAGATGCCATCATTTCATCAAAATTCCCCAAAGCTGACTCCTCAAGGGTATAAGTATCTGTATTAATGGGATCAACCCCGGAAGCCTTTATTACAAAAGAATTATATAAATTGGAAGAATTCTTCACTGTGTTTACCTTTTCTTGTAAGGACTCTACCAGTTTCTTGGTTACCTCCAATGTGAGGTCCAGTCTGGAGTGTTGAGCCCTTACGAAATCAAATGATTCCTCACCCAGAATTCTGGATTTGGAAATCATGTCTTCCCCTAGGGTGAGGATCTCTTCGAGCTCTGCCTTCCATGCCTGGTAATTCTCGGTGTCACTCTCCCATTGCTCAATCAGCGCTTCTACCTAGTGAATAACCTGTCGGGCCATATATAGATCTGGGAGAGTGGACATCAGGAAACGCCAGGTGTTTCCTATCTGTAGAGCGACCCATTCGTCTACTACTTGGGCCTTCTTTTTCATTACTCATAGGGAGTCTATGTCACTCTGCGGTAATTCCTCTGATGTGGAGGTCTGTGGAGGGGCGGCGTTGATGGGTCTGGCTAGCTCAGTAAGCAACCCTATAAGGTTTGCATTCTTTTCCCTTTCCGCTTTAAGCCTCTGGGCCTCCTATATCGGGCTTCAGCTGCCCTTGCTGCCTCCTTAAGCAAGTCTACTTTGCCTTGATTTCCTCTTTTGCCCAGGGATACCTCTGCAAAATTGTAGTTTGCGGGGTCTGCGGTTGCTTCATCGGTGCCCGGGGGAGGTGTTGCCACAATGGCAATGGTTTCTTCGGTCGGCCCAGTTTGAAGAGTATGAACGGTCTGGGCCTTCTTTGCCTTTGACGGGGCCTGAGCTAGGGCCATCATTTTGGCCAGGGAGAGACGGATCACCGGAGTGGACTGGGCTTTTCTTTTCCTGCTTTCTACTAGCCATGGAGGTGGGAGAGGTGGCCTTCCTGCCAGAGTTTTCTCTCCGGATTCTCTCCCGGTGTCCGGTGGTGGTTGCTCCTTTTCAACATATACTTCATCTGTTCCTCTCCTTGCTGGAACCTCTTCTTCAACAACATTCTTTTCAATTTCTATCTCCTCAGCCTAGTCTTGGATGTCAATCAATGGGTCTGGACCCTGGTCAGCTTCCTTGAGAATTTCCTCTTTATGCTGCTCTTCTTCTTCCTCATCTGTTGGCAATAGGGGAGGTATCAGGCCGAGATTCAGAGTTTGGGCCACTGTGATTACCTGCCCAAAGGTTGTTCCCAGGAGTGGCCCATAGAACATGGCGGCTGGGTTTATGGTTATTCCCAGGGGTCCAGTTCCCCCAAAGAATTCCATTTGTTCGCCTAGCTTTAGTTGGTCCACTCCCAGACCTTGCGTTTCTGGAGCCCCGGAGATAACCTCTGGTTCTGGCCTCTTTTTTTTAGTCTGCTACTTTTCTTGTTCTGCAGCTCCTTGTTCCAGGTCTTCTGGGTCCACAGCCTCTTATTCTTTCTCTGGGACTCCCATCTCTGCTTGTGTGTCATCCCCTTGTAGATTTCTGAACTCATCGGCTGCAAATAAGTCAAACTCCTCTTCCAGAGGGGGACTAGCTGAGACCCCTGCCTATTTTGCTTCTTTCTCTGGTTCCAGGGAACTGGAAGAAAGGATCTCCACTTATGCGGGGAGGGATGCCTTAGGCGCTAGTTCTGCCTTAGGCTGTTGGATGTGCTTTCTCTTCCTCTGGGTAATTAAAGGTGGCCTCGCATTGGCAATTTCCACCGCTTCCATGGGATCCACCCCAGTTGCCTTCACCATTAAGGCTGCCAGCGATGGGGAGGAAGGGGGACGAATCAGTTCGACCATGAGCGGGAGAGTGGCCAGCCTCGTTATTAATTGCTCTCTTATTTGCTGGGAGGCTGCCACAAATTGCTTGATTTGCTCTTGTATTGGGACTTGTTGCACGAAGGGGGTTGTATCTATCCCCTTACATTTATCTGCGCCCTGTGAAGAAGTCCCGGCCCCCAGAGTCAATTTTGGTACCGGCTGTGGTGTTAATTTTGGTACCGATCGGGGAGCTTGGCACATACTCCCGGGGCACACCCTTTTGAAATAGGCGTGACTTCGCTCAACTACTTCCCAAGTGAAGTCCTCAATCATGGGCCCCTCCTGGGCGGCCCAATCCATTGTCGGCAGTGCCATTTTATCAATCCCCTTTTCTTTGTACTAGGGATCTATGGTGGGGGCGGTATCTGAGAAACTCGCTGGGAATCTCTGGAGCTTTAGTTCCTGCATCATTCCAGCCGTCATTCTAATATAGTGCTGGCTACACACATCCATGTCATCCTGGCAATCGGCCCAGAAGTCCTCCATGTGTATGTGGTGGGGCTCCGAAGCTGGGGGCAGTGCCACTGTAATTCTTCCATGTGGATCAAAGTTTCTCCATGCCAGATAGAATTTCTGCAAGTTATAACTTTTTAGCTCATTGTTTGCCTCCTTCGCGGTGGCCAGACTACAGGTGTAGTTCCCATAGGAGATTGGGAATGAGATGTTGGTGACCTTCTTGTGGGCCAAGAAGGTATGCAGTTCCATCATTTGCTAGCAATATTCTAGCAGCACGATCTTGTCCCCACAATGCTTGGGCAACAAGTAAGGTTTCCCGGATAAGTTGGTGACCCTAATATAGGTATGCTGTGGGAATTGGATATAGTAGTGCCCATAACTACTAACTAACTTCATCGCCTCAGTGGATAAGCGGTATCTGGCATCCCGGGTGGGCGTGAGCAGATGGTAGTAAACGAACGAATCATTTACCTGGCAAAAACTAGGGAAGCTGGCCTCCCATTGAATCTATGGGAAATGGTCCTATGGTGCTTTTTGTCCCGAGCCAATCCTGAGAATTCCATCTATAAGCAGGCCATTAGAGTGGGGCCTATGTTGGGCCAAAGCCCAGAAAACATAAGAAGACATGTAGAACTTCTTCTCGTTCAACTGCTGGAACTGGGAGTCGACATGATTGGAGATTATTGTCGCCCAGTCAAAGAATTCTCCCTTAGTGGAGATGTCGAGGAGGAAATAGTACATCCATTTGGTGAACTCCTGGGCGGAGGGTTGCCCAAATACCCGGGCCAATGCTATCATCCCCATCTGGATGCTCTCCTTGAATTCAGAGTGGGGGATATCTATCTTCATTATCTTTGGGTCCCTCTTCGAGACCTTGAGCCAGTTGGTGTTCATGTAAACCTAGGCAGCATCCTCCAGTTGAGTGAATTGTTTCAAGGCATCAGTCCTTGTAACCACCGCGGCCCTATCAAATTGTGGGATGCCCAGGCCTGCTTGGAAAGTGGCTGGGTCGAGGGACACCAGTGGAGTGGGGTATCCCGTGGGCTCTATGGCTGTGAGCATGAGAGCCTGGATAGAGGAGTTTTAGTTGGCTACCAATGTTAAGATAAGCTCCGGGGACTGCACGGAGCATGGGAAGCAAGCTACCCGGAGGATTCCAGAACCCTGAATGTTGATCACGAGTTTGTGTCCAGCCTGTCGCTGGATGTGCATTACCTTTACCAGGGCCTGCAATTCTGTCCAAGTTTCAACATTGGCGTCGGTCATTAGTTTTACCTTGGACTCAATCTTTGAGCCCACAATCTCATTATCTTGCACAAACTTCATGGTGAGGGGCAGCTTTGCCAGGGCCTTCTCTATCTTTGACTTTGCTGCTACCCTAGTCTCGGTTGTGGTTGGTAATTCTAAACTTCTGGGAGGAGATGATGTGGACGCTTCAAACATATTTAGAAGATGAAGTCTGGGACCTGTGAGACAAAGCGACCATTAGAATATTTTATCAAATTAAAATAGTTACTCCGGGGTCCAGAGATCTTACCACTGCGCCGTTTTCTTTTCCTGAAAAGTTAGTTTTACGCAAAGGTATCCAAAAAGAAAAACACATCGTAAACTTAGGATTTTCATCATATCTCCGTGTCTAGAAAATTTTATCACACTTAACGAAGAAATAGGATGGGTGGTGGTAAGAGGCCCGAGGCCCAGAGAAATGACCATTAGCAAGGAAGAATGTGAAGGCAGGTCCACGTGGGTGCCACGTGCATTGGTATTGAATAGATGTGATGGCAATGACAGTGGAGCCAATTGTCTGAACGCGCGAAAAGGGAAAGCCACTTGGCTAGAAGTAATTGCGCGCATGGGAAATAAATGAGGCTCTGATAGCCTTGATGGAGGAGAGAGAAAACTGCCTGTTTGAAAGTGGCCAAGAGCCGAGTTTTAAACAGGTGGTTTTCTGCCTTGAAGCAAGCTTGGAGGCGAAAAACCAGAAGTAGCGATGACTCGACCAACTTGTCAAGCCACCCAGAAGGATATACATAGAGATGAAGGATATATACATGGAAAGGAGGAGATATACAAGGGTTATCTATAGATATGCACATATATACATGAATATACACACGGGATGACTCCCGCGGGAAAACTAGAAACGAAGGCGAAAACATATTTACACGCTACTTACACTATGTACATGCTATTTACAAAAACTACTTCTGTGGAGAGGGTGGACAACCCTCGGGTAGAGCCGACCCACCAATAGGCGGAAAAACCAGAAGACAAAAGACCAAACACGACAAAGAAATGAAATGAAACAAAACAGACAAAAACTGAGCAAACCCAAAGAAAACCAGAAAACAGAAGCAAAACAGAGAGGAGGAAAGGAAGAACACCAACCTAAAAACGTAGAAGGCAGAGGAAGGAAGGGATTACAGAGAGAACTTTGCAACAACTCGAATCGTCAGGCTGTCAAAATCACCACCATGAAGCACTTGTGTATGTCTGAGAACAACAGAAGGTGTTAAGCTTTGATTATCACAAACTCTCTGTAAATGCTCTGCTAATCACTTTGAAATCGCTCTTTAATTTTTTCTAAGTGCTCGAAGGTTTTAATTGCGGTAAGTGTGAAAATGATAGATAAGTCTATTTATACCCACGGTAAAAAGTAATCCTCCTCCTTCTGAAGATCTCAGGTCAGGTGAAACCTCCAGACTCTGGGCCCGGGGATTCCCTGCGATGATATTCCTAAGAACATCATAGCAAAGAATCCTGGAGTCTGGAATCTAGCTTCCGACAAAAGACAACCTCCGGGACCAGAATCCCAGAGGAGAAAACCAAACCAAAAAAAAACAACACACACCGGGGAAGAAAACCCCGCAGAAAGAAAGCAAAAGGAAAAGAAAGACAAGGCAAAGACACGGCAAAAGCAAAACAAAAGAAAAAAAAAGGGGGACCCAACATTTTGCACACAAAATGTAGGGACGAGGATGCAGGGCATAACAAGATGTTATGTGTGTAAACAACTCGGTCATCTGAGAAAAAACTGCATGAACAGAGAAAAGATTAATACTGGTTTTGAGAATGGTAAAACCAAAGTCTCAGAAATTAGAAGCTCAGATGAGCAAGCAATGGGTACGGAAATCTTCAGATAATTCAGATCAAAGCAATGAAGGATCTAATGACACCCTAAATAGTGAGATGGGTGGATCCATTAATACATAATAAGAAAGCAAGGAGATGACTTGAACTATGCAATAACAAGCCATCCTACACCAGTTACACATAAGCAACACAATCCATATATGCATATTGATGCATGAGGACATATTGTAGTTCAAGCCAAGTTAGAATGTTTATTACACCCAAGTCACTCTAGCTCACCTGAGCTAAGTCGAGCAGTATTGATAAACGGGAAGATTAGTTTCACCCGAGCTTTCAAGTGAATCTTGGAGAAGCACCTAAGTCAAGCCAACTACTATGTACGAAGAATTTGTTATATTCTAATGGTTGAAAAAATCTTATATACGAAGGTTTGTGAAGAGTATTGGTTACAAAGCTTTCAGTTTACTAGTCAATTAAGAGCCCTTAGCAATTCAGAGTGAATTCATGATTGAAAGCGGAGTTTGATTATTTCGTTCGAGCAATATGGCATCCACTTCCAGAAGCAAGGTCAAGAAAGGTTCGGAAATGCTAGTAAGGAATACAATTTGTGATCCTCCCCAGTTCAAGCTTCATCTGGCAGTTGCAAAGGAGATAGACCCGATGGGAGCTCATTCCCTAATCCCTCTGAGAGTGTTACTAGTCAATGAAATTCATAGCTTCTATCACTACAACATATAGGAGCTTGCAACCACTGAAATGAATCAAACATATGAGAAGTTATGCGCAGATGGGAAACTAAAGCCTGAGCACAAACACCTCGAAACCAAGCGTCTGACACATATCATGCATATAATGAGGGACTTCCAGACAAAGTGGGTGAGATATGTTCTTAGTCATATTCATGACATGCAATTATGGTTGCATCATCTTGTGAAGATCACCAAGCAGATAATTCACCATGTTACCGGGTTCCCTATGCTAGACAAGCCAAAAGCTACGAAAACCCTAAATAGGGATGAACTAGCAAAGTTAACTCTTGTCGAGTGGGACGACAGAGGCATGAGACTCAATGGAGTAACAAACATGGAAATGAAATTTGGCATTCAAGTGATAGCACACAAGATTTACAGCTCAAGCATACCCAACAGTGTTGCATGCGAAGCTGTTGACCTAGCCTACAAAGTTGTCAAGAAAAATCTGGTATTTGACCAGGCAGAATTACAACTCACTCAGTTGAGAAAGAACATGGAGAGCATCCGAGTATCAAACACCAACTCATGTAAGTTTGGTCCTCTTCTAATCTGCATATTATTTTATGTTGAGAAATTCTTTCCCTCCAAAGGAATAGTAGTATGGAAAAATGATAGACCAATCATTCATCAGATTAATGATTTCATAGCTGAAATGGGAGATAATTTTGATAGTATCATGGATGGATACTTTGAAAGTTTCAAACAGAAAATGCAGAGTAGATATAGGATTCCCAAACAATTAGTTAAGAAGTATAAAGAAGAAATTTGTTTTCTAGTTGATTGTGACAAAGTGTATATACAAGCAGTAAAGCCTAGAGTTGCATGGGTACAACCCTTGCAATATGAATTTAATAATGAGGACACTAAAGATATCATAGAGGCTCTTGTGAGTGAACCTTTCAATCCTAAGGCACCCTACTTTAGAAAGTATGAGGAGGCTCAAAGTAGGTTATCTCTAGAAATTGTGATTCCTAAGATATTAAAGAGATGAAGAAAGAGACTTGATACATTCAAGAAGAAGTATGGCAAGACCTCTGACTCCCCTTCAATATCTAAGAGAAAAGAGGAAACAATTAAAACAGAGAAGAGGCCAATGGTTGGGGTGAGTCATAATAAATTCATTTTTGTGCATAGCAAGCTTGGCTCTTG
This sequence comes from Thuja plicata, assembly GCA_018584345.1. Lineage (NCBI taxonomy): Eukaryota > Viridiplantae > Streptophyta > Pinopsida > Cupressales > Cupressaceae > Thuja > Thuja plicata. The sequence continues at coordinate 289,049 of MU227694.1, forward strand.
AGATAGTACAAAATGTTGGTGTTAATACATTGTATGGTGTAACAATCTATTTTGTACCTGCTGAATAGTTAGTTCTTCCTTCCACCGTCAATACAGTTGCATTGTAACTGTTGATGGCCGTATAAATTATTTACCCATCATTGAAATATATTGTAACACTTGCATCTAATTTAACATATGGTATCAGATCCATAATAATGGATTGGATGCACAACATTGCTTGTAAAGGGACGCCCTGAATCAACAACCATTAGTTTGTCAAAAGCTGGTGTGGCGTGTGCTTGTGACTGTCGTGTAGCAAAAGAATGAAGTTTTAATATACGAAATGGTTCCTATAGTGTGAGTGTATAGTGGATATAGATATGCAACAATTCCAGACGTAGTTCCTTCCTAAAGACGTTTGAAGAAGGCGGTTGCAGTAGCAGTAGTAACCAGAGCGATTGGCAATGTTGAACAAGAAAGCCTTGGCCCTGCCTAATGGCGTGCACATCAGCGTCCTCTGCTTCATTTCAAAATAGTTTTACCAGTTTTAATTGCTGGTTGAGGAATGGACTTTGGAAGATCTTTTTCCTTCATTTGGACATAAACTTGTCGTAATTATCAGTCTTGTCAGAAGTCTGCAGTTGCCTCCAAGTTGCAAATAGGCTACAGTTGCTAGTTGAGGAATGGACATTGGAAGGAGCAATTTAGTACCGCACAAGAAGGTATGACTGTTATGCTTCAACATATTACCATTTTGAGTTCAATTGTCAAGTTACAATTCAAGAAGGCTATTTGAGTGCATCCTGTGTATGTAATGAAACAAATTCACTTTCTGCAAATAAGGTTGGGTCTCCGTATTTAAACAAAAAAAATTAAAAAGGCGGTAGGACTGTAGATATAAGGTGGTTAGAAGCAGTTGCTCACCCTATACTCTATATAGCCTTCTCCCTAGAACACATTGGTACAATCGACGTTTTTATCCCATAGTGAATGACTTAAATGTCTTAGATATCTTTCAAGAGGAGTTGGCTATTGGTTTTTTGTGTACTTGTTGAAAATATTAGATTATACCAGTTAGTTAATGTCACATAATGGAGATTGTGCGTAATTGGTGATTTGTTGTTTTGTGATTATTATCGGTTAGTAAGTTTTCTGTCATGGCAACACATGTTATTTTTAGGTAAGGATAATAATGACCATTACAATTTTTTTAGTGGAAGCTTTTGATTATGGTTGTATTGATGGTGAAAGTGATATATCTTTTCTGATATGTGCTAATCAAGCAATCTATCATCTTCTTATTGGTGTATGGATAAGTGTTAATCAAATTACAATATTTGAGGATGTCCTTGCAACACTACGTGAGGCCTTTAGAGACTCATGTGCAACATCTAATGGATAAAGAGTTGCAGAGTCATATTAGAGGTGAGAGGCATCAGAGGCTAGAGGATTTCCATCATCTCAAGTTAGCTTCTCACTTTGAGATGGTGCATGTATGAGAAGGGTTTTTGGCATTTCTTTCATGCTTTTTTTTTTTTGTTAATGATGACAAATTTGAAGAAGACATGTGTTGTGAAGATTTGATTTGGAGACAGGTTTGAGGTTTGCTGGAGAGCTAAAATATGGATGGTTGTCCAGAGAGCATGAGGTTGTGATAGTGAATTATTACCCTTACAAGAGTCAAAGACAACATGATCAAGTCGTATAAGGAGATCAATATGGATTTTTGTTAATAATAATTCAAGGTCTGTGATTTACTAGTTCAGATCTGAGAGCTCAAGAATTTAGCTCAGGGCTCCACCTATACGAGGGTCAAGGAGGTAGCATGATGGAGCTCCAGTTGGTTCAAAATTTTCTTCTTCAAGAGAAGATTTTTCTCAAAATATGTATTCATATTATGTAATCAACATATTTTGCTAGGTAAGCCTTATGGGGGGGTCCATAGGGCAAGGTGAATTTAATGTCTTTAGGATCAATGCATTAAGGGGGGAATGTTGACGTTAATACATTGTATGGCGTAACAATATGTTTTGTAACTATTGAATAGTTACTTCTTCCTTCCACCTATATAGTTACATTATAATTGTTCATCGTTGTATAAGTTTCTTCCTTCCACCTATATAGTTACATTATAATTGTTCATTGTTGTGTAAATTATTTGCCCATCATTGAAATATATTGTAACATTTACCTTTGATTTAACATAGAAAAGATCTTAAATATCGTAGTATGGGTCATTTCATCAACTAAATTTTGGAGAAACAACATGCTATCATCAACAAAGTGGGAATTGAGTGCTTTAGCATTACCAGGTGTGTGTGCTTGAATGTGACCTCTAAATTAGGCACAAACTCAACATAGTCTTTACTCAATTGTTTAATTCACAAAGACAAACATTAATTTTTTATCCTGCAAATTCAATTGAAGCGACTTGTTGCCTCCTAATCAGTTGGGGATGTCGAATTTACTCTCAAAATGAGAGCCAACAACTTGACCATTGCTAACATGGAGGATTTCTAAAGCATGAGAGAAGATGAAATTGTCATTAATCCATGAATGCACTATGATAATTCTATGAAATGAGATTGCTCTTAATCTAGAAATGAATTGCAATTAATCTATGGAATCAAATGCAACTAGTCTAGAATTGAAATTGCAACTACTCTATGGAATGAAATTGCAATTAGTCTAAGAAATGAAATACTCTTAATCTAGAAATGAATTACAATTAATCTAGAATTGAAATTGCATTTAAACTAGAAATCTTGAGAGATGAAATTGAGATGTTAGATATGAAAATGAATTGCAAATAAGATCAACATATCTTTAATCCAAATTGAAATTAATCTAATTATGCAAATTAAACTCAAAAGCATCTAATAATCAATGTAAATTTCACTATCATCCTCTTCAATGAAGAAAAAAGGGGTCCAATTAATAGAAAATCATGGAAAGAGGGTGAAGAGTTTCTTGAAAAGAAACGGTTGCCTCTTCATTTCCATTTGAGACAAAAAAGCATGAATTATTTAATAAAAAGGATGGATAATTGCCACATGAGTGACCTTTCATATAGAAAAATGAAATTCTTTTTGAGGATAATCCATTCAATCAATTAAATAACTATTCAATTCCTTTTATGTATATTAGCTAAAGGGGGTGGAATTAATTTAATTAAAAGAACTTAGGACTTTAGGATTAAATCAATTAATCATAGGGATTTTTACCTAATAAACCTTGAGAATTCTAGGAATTAAATATAATGTCAGATTTATGCAAATTTGGGTTTTCTGTATTTGAAACTTAGTCAATTAAAGTCAATTAGGAGAAGATTTTGCCTAGTACAATAGGACTTCGATGATGAGAAAATTGAAGGAATGCACCAAAATTGATTAGGATTATAAGGTGCCAATTTTGGGGTGTTACATTTTACCTCTCTTTGAATTGATGTGTGAGCAGTGCATTGATTCAAAGAATAGTCTAAAGTGGAGATGAAGATTTTGAAAGTCTAGGTTAGGTTGCCAAGACACCGATCAGATTGAGAAGTAGAATCATCTAAGAGAAGATCGGAATCAGGGTTAGATTGCCCCAATGTCCACTGATAGCTGATGAAGATCTAGAACTATCTCCAGAATCAGGGTTAGATTGCCCCAATATGAATGTTAGCCCTCTGAGATCTAGGTTAGATTGCCTAGATAATGGTCTAAAGAGTTTTTGAGAGCCATCTTCAGAACAAAGCGTAACTTTCAAGAATTAGGGTTAGATCGCTCCAATACCCAATGAGATTTCAAGAATCATCTTCAGAATGAAGCTTGATCCTTGAGGATCCAAGTTAGATTGCTCAGATACCTAGAAAGATAGATGACAAGATGTGAGACATCAAGATGCCCCTAGAGATGGAATATCCAATTTTTACCATAGGGTACGAAAAACTGAATATGCCCCAAGTGATGAGATGCCCCTAGCGATGGGGATTTTTGATTTAGATCAGACTGATTCAAGAATAATGCAAAAAGATTTAATGATGTAATCATCCTACCCCCGCGGGAGCGAAATTGAAAGATGACACATCATAATGATGAGAGCGAGAAATTTTAGATAGAAATAAGATCGAAGATCTACATAAATCTAGAGATAGATCAAGAGAAGACAGAATCAATTTGGAGTGATCAGGGAGTCCTACTGATTAAGTTTGACCTTTGTTGACTAGAATTGACTAGAGTTGACTTTGATGAAAACATTACAAAAGCCGAGAAAATGATAACAAGAGATAATTCTGACAAGAAAGCAACGCTATAAAGATGACTACACAAGCGTCTGATCGCGTTGGTCCCAAAATTTTAAAACGCAATTTTGAGCTACTTAGGAGTGTCAGATTTTATTAGAGATTTGATTATGAGAAGTTGATTAATTGTATGTTTGTCATTGATGACAACATATAATACATAGTAGTAATTCTATATGTACTTATCAGAATGATGATATGAAGACTTCTGTGAATAGATACATGTTGTTGACATGTTTATTATGTTATGTTCATACACGGAGACCCAGATATGATGTTTTAGTAAAGTTATGTAATTCTGTTATTGGTAGTTACAGTTCTAGAAGTGTAACGGTTTAGGGCGGACGTATATCATGTGTTTCTTGAGTTGCACCTATCTTTTGTATATGTGTGTGTATATTCATGATTATTTATGAGTTGATGATATTAATCCAAAGGCGCCAAACGTGTTTCAACAAGATTGCAAAGTTAGAGTTAAATTGGTGAGGCTGACTTAGTGAAGTGTTGCGTCTATTCAGTTTATACTTGCGCGGTTGTAATAATGCTTGTGTGCTTAGTAGAGCCAACAAGGATGTTATGAAGAGTTGTCTTATAGGTCCCATGATCTCATACTTTGAGGAAGATACTTATAGCAATTCAAAGGTGACACGCTAAGTGTGAGTGATACAAAAAGATAAGAAAGATGTATAGAGCAGATTATCAGAGTTGGTTCATTCATCAAGAGTCTATGTGAATAAGAAGTGAAAGATTGTAATACACTGGAACTGATCAAGATAGCAGGTCTACTCTATAGTTCATCATCAGATATAGTGCATATCTATTATATAGAAGGTTGTAGCCTTCACCATCAAGCAGTGAGCTTTTGGACAGTGAGTCCACCACCCCTAATAGGGTTATTTGTA
>MU227694.1:311904-342386 GCA_018584345.1 Thuja plicata
GAGGTATAGATATTTGGGGTGAGATAAAGAATTAGATAGAGGTAGAGAGAGGGGGAGAGAGGGTGAGTGATAGGGAGGAAGATAGGTATAAATATTAATGGAGACAAAGAGAGTAAGATAAAAGAAAAATATACAAAAGGAGGGAGCGAGGGAGCAAGAGAGAGTGAGAATGATGAAATCAAATAGCACATCAAATTCAAATCACAATGGTGACAATTAAATTATGACACAAGAAATTTCATGAGTTGAAAACCCTCATAGGGATGAGAAACCACTCATAAAGTGCCTCACTAGAAAAGCCTCACTAGTTATAACTTATCACAAATCACCATACAGTTCAGTTTATATAAGTACAAATTTTTACCTCTATTTCATATCATAGAATTTCTTGAATGTCTCATTGCTTGAGATTCAGAAACAAAAGTGTATTTTCCAAACCTATGCACAACTTTGTTCACACAATATTACCATATTGTGCATAAGTTTTACAGTTATACAATAATATACCCAATTTGTATTGCCAAAATCATGCATAAATCTGAAGAGAATAGTGAAACCCTTCAACACAAATATTCTACAAGAAACGTTGAACTAAATTGCCCTTTTTGTCTTACATAAGAAATCAAACACTATAACCCTTTATTGTTTTGTACAAATATGTTTTATCTATGTGTGTTCTCTATATTGCATGCCACATCAAACGACTAAAAACTCCATATGTTTATGCTCACAATGAAACTCAGTTACCTCCTATAGTAATAGAAATATTTCCCTAATACCCAATAGAAAATTAAATTCAAAAACTGTTTTACAAACTGCCATTCGGTCAGACATACGATTGACTATAATAATTTCTAAACCAACCGAATCTTTAAATGCATTGTATTGTGATCACTTTTAACAATGATATTTAGCCACAAATTAGAGATTTTTCTTTATTCATAGCTTGACTAGAGGCTAAAGCATAATTAGCCAATAGTTTTTTAATATGAATAGCCTCCCCAATGGATCCTTTCCCAAATAACATTGTGTCATCTACAAGTTTGTGATGTGTGACTGCATTCACTGATGAGGTGAATTCCACTCCACTAAGAATGCCCTAGTTCTAAAGACTAATGAGTCTGTGCCCTAAGGCTTCCACCATTATGATGAACAAAAAGGGTATAAGGGGTCCCCTTGCCATATCCCATTGGAGCTCTCAAAGTAACCATGAGTAGAGCCATTGATAAGGATTGAAAATCTGGGAGTTGATATGCAGTAAAAGATAAAGTTTATCCACACTTTTGAGAAGCCAATTTTTCCATACATTTAGCAAGGAATCTCCAATCCACCTTTTCATAAGATTTTTTAATGTCCATTTTAATAATCAAACTTGATTGCTTGTTTCTTTGAATCAAGTGGATGGCTTCCTGAGCAGTGATTATGCCATCTAGGATTGATCTCCCTAGAACAAAGCCAGTTTGTTCTTCCTCGATAATTTTTCCCAATATGTTAGCTAAGGCTTTGGATGGCAATTTATAAATATTATTACAAAGAGCAATTGGCCCAAATTCATCCATATTATTAGCTTGATCTTTTTTAGGAAAAAGAGAAATAAAGGTATTTTTGATTTCACTTAAGAATCTACTTGAAGATCGAGAAGCTTCAAGGGCCACAGTGAGCTCTTTACCCAATAGAGGACAAAAATATAGGAAGAAGCCTGAGGGGAATCCATCTAGGCCTGGAGATTTATTAGGAGCCATTTGATTGAGAGTCTTAAAAATCTCTTCCTTGGAGAATTTAGCCATAAGGATTTGATTATCCTCATGAGATATAATCCTATAAGGAATGTCCTCCAGCATAACATTCTGAGCATGAAGATGTGAGCCCTCGGGGTTGTTAAGAAAATTAGATAATAAATTAACAATCTCTGATAGAATCTCTTTATGGTCTTGAAGAATGTCCCCACTAGCATTGTTAATTTATAAATTTTGTTGGTGCTCCTGCACTATTTGGTGCTATTGTGAAATAATTTGGTATTTTTGTCCCCTACCTCCAACCAAGTCTCCCTAGACTTTTTCCTCCAAAAGATATGTTATTTTTCTATGATGTCTTTGTGATCTTTGAGAAGATATTTTTCTAAATCATATAGTTCCTCATTCTTTCCCTATTGAATGATGGTTTCATTCACATCCTTGAGATTTTTCTCAATACCATTTTGGAAGAGAAAATATTTTTGATATGAGTTCTATTCCAAAGTATAAGATTTTGTTTCATGCATTTAAGATTTGAAACAAAACATAACATTTTTTATCCATTCACTCGGCGAGCCTTCCACCAATCTTTGACCAGTTTGTAAAAGTTCATATCTTTTAGCCACATATTCTCATATTTAAAGGGGCAGAGAAGGGGTTTTTCCTCCCCCAAGATATCTAGCAGAATGGGATAATGATCAGAGCCTAAGGTAGGATAAATGGAAGCTTTCATATCAAAGGGAAAGGTTGTTAAATCTCCTTTAAAGAAGAATCTATCTAATTTTCTGGTATATTGTTAAACCCAGGTCTCTGATTCGACTAGGTGAATGTCCCATTCTCAAGTACAATTTATAGTAAATTCTCTCTATGCATCCCATCCTTAAAGTCCATTTGAATTTGAGATTCTCTCTGAAAAAACCCCCATATTTTTAGATAAATGAGCTATGGCATTGAAGTCTCCTCCAAGAATGATGTTTTTATCAGACCAATCCCCAAGGCAGCTACTGATCTCCTCCCAAACTTGCAGTTTCTTCTTTCTAAGATTTGGCCCATAAATGTTAATGATATATAGGCTTAGATTGGAGCACAAACTATAGATTTCTCCTCCCATCCAATTGTTACAGCTTACAACCTTTGAGTAGGAAAAATTTCTTGTATTCCACATTATAGCAATACCACCAGATGAGCCTACAACCTCTATTACTTCCATGGACTAGTTACCTTATTCCTTGGTAAATTTAGATATTTGCTCAATATTCATTTTAGTATCCCGCAACAAAACAATATTTGCCTTGATAGAGAGAATGCAAATTTTGATTACACACTTCTTGTTAGGGGCATTTAGACCACTAACATTCCATGAGAGAATTTTCATTGTAACTTAGGAAGGAACTTCCCCTTCCTTAGTTGCAAATAAGTTGCGATCTTATTTTGGTCGCAGTCATCCCCATCTTCTGATCTTAATTCTGATAATGATTTCTTGCATTTGCCTTTCTTACATTTTTTCCCACAATCTGGAGAGGATTTAATGTTGATGAATTTCTGAATCCCTAAGGGAATGCTCTATTTGGTAGGATAAATGGGAGCTAGGGGAGAATTAGGTGGACTCAGCCCCTTGGAGGAAAATTGACATGATTCCTCAATATTAGATTCTGAGAACAACAAACCTTCAATATCTTCCAATCTCTCTTCATCCTCCACATAATCTGCATTTAAAAGTCTTTCTACAAAATTGAGTGAGTTGGAGACCTTGATTGGGGAAAGGCTAGGCCCCGAGGCTCCAAAAAGATCATAAACTACATACAGTCTAGGGAGATAGGTGATCCCTAGGTCTTGTTCTCTGTGGATGTGTTAAGAAAGTTTTCCTTACCTGTCTCTTTTCGTAGTTTCTTTTTTGAGACAGATTTAAGAGGTACAATGCCCCCTTTGATTTTTGCTACTGGAGGATGTTTATTGGTTTTACCATCCTCAGCCCTCTTTTTTCCTGTGATTAGAGAGGTCATTATTAGTCCCCAAAGAATATTTACCATCAAATTATTTTGCTCCAAGTCTAGAGGTTTTTCTACATCCAATACTATTGGTAGATGATATAGGCTTTATCGCCACTGCAATCTGGGGTCTTTGTGGAGAACAAAAGAAATATTCCTTGTCATCTTGCTCCATCTCTTGAGTGGGAATACTTTCTCTCTCAAACTTGGCCAAATTCCACTTGTCGCAAAGCTTGGTTTGGAGGATATCATCCTTACAACTTGGAAGGGGTGTGTCTATTGAAGAAGTATTGAAGTTATTTGTAGGGAGACACTCGGAATTAGCAGGGTTAACGACCTCCCCCCTAAAGAAGTTGTATGCTCTTCAAGAAGCTCCTTTTCTACAAGAACTTGATCAACCAATTATGAGATCATACTTTCTTGAACCTCCATGAACCACTGAGATAGGAGCTGCTCTAGAAGATTATGATTGAACCTGGGAATATAGACCTTATGAAAATCATGTTCTTTGAGTATGTGATTGCAATTAAAATGTGTTTTGATAGGGATATCTCAGATCGACTTATCAATGTTTATTGTAATCCTGATCTTCCATGTAGACAACTGAAAAAGGAATATGTAGTAGCTTTGAAATTTATACGAGGCTTGTATTTATCCTATGCATTTTATCCCTTTGTGAAGAACACCTTTTAAGCCAGGGTCCACTCCATATTACCTGGGAATCATCGAGAGCCTCGACAAAGGGTAATTGAGGCCCCAGTAAACATAATCGTCTCATATTTTTGTTTGTGAGGTTCTTCATTTTTTAATATAAAAACCATATAAAGAGGTTAATTTCCTTTTTGAAGATTTGAAGATTGGATTTGTGAGCTTTTCATCTCCCTCTAAACCCAGTCTGACATTCCTTCCTCCTTGTTCCCTCTTGGATCCCTATCAAGTTCGGTGAGTTCCTAAATAGGGTTGGAAGCCTTTTACAAATGACCTTGGATGTGTTCTTGATCTGTCTGTGTATGATCATAAGAAATAATCTAGACCCATGTGCCAAATTTAGATATGATCTAGATTTATCTTGGGAGTTCTTTTTCTAGATTCATAAATAGACATAGCTTAGGGGTTGAAGCCTTCTCCAAGTATGAATGCTTGAGATAAATGCCCAATTTGTTAGTGAAAACTTGAAGAGTATCTTGAGGGTTACCCACATAGGAATGAATTTAATGGAATGATTCAGACTGTTGAAGTTTGGCACCATTGTTGCATATGCAGCCCATTCTTATTATGAAACCACCCTTTAGATTTAAATAGTTTATCTCTGCTAATTTTATCTTTGAACATGACTAAGAAAAAACTAAGATCGATGTCTATACAATCAATCTGAGATACATTTTGCCAATTTTTATAGGCCCAGTTATTGAAATATAAATAAGACAAGTTGGTTTCCAGAACTTACAAATCAGAGCCTGATGTAGCAGAAGACGCCTTCTCTCCACTAATGTCTCTTCAGAGAAGGTGATTGAAAGTTCAGAAGGAGGAGAAGCGAATCTATTAGCTGAGACTGAAGTGGTTCCCCAGCTTGCACTTCTTCAGTATTTCTTATGGTGAGATTGTTCTTATCGTGTCTCTTCCCATTCATGGCGATCTGACTCTCCCGAAGCTGCCCTCTTACCTCATGGATATCCGCTCTTGGAAACCATTTGAAGGTAACCTTGTGACTCCTCCTATGGCCCCATCTCTCTCTATTCAAAGCTTTAGTTAAACCTGGGATCCTGTTATTTTTTGTGATGTATGCACGCTTCTTATGGATATCCTATTGAAAACCCGACCAAGCCTTATTAGGAAGAGGAGGGTTAAACGATTTACCATCTCTATTAGTCAGAAAGATGGGGATGAGGTTAGGATTAATGGGTACATTTATCAAATTCCTCTGTCCCCGAATACATTCTCTTCCACTGGGGCGAGCACCCTGTTGTTGTCGTTTGAAGTGAAAAGGGAGGGGAATGTATCCTCTTCCCCAAGCAATGTCTCTGTTTTGAAAATGCAACTGCCCCTGGCGCAGAAAAGCCTTTCTCAAATGTACAGATGAAGGACCAATATCTGCCCTTTCCTGACCCCAACCCCATCCACCATCTGCTCTTTCCCTACCCCAACACCATCTGTCGCTATCCCCATTTGGGTTTTTCCATCGCTGCCGTTACAGTCAATCCCCATTTGGTTTTTGCCTACACTCCATTCCCAAATCTTTTGGTTATGGAAACTCAAAGTCCAATCAAAATGATGAGGTTTATTCACGTCCAACTAAAACTTTGGTTAAATCGTGGGGACACATTTGTCTCATGCTTTGGAAAATTGAGGCCTCTAATTTAATGCCAGAGGTCCCCTTGAAGAATATATTAGGAGTCATTATGGCATGAGTTTGCGACACTTGTTAAATGGGGAGTCAGCATATACAAAGCCGTAGAAAATGGTTTATTACACCCAGAGTAGATGTAAAACTGTAGAGGTAGTAACCAAAATGGACGACCAACCTTCACCAAATGTCTACACACCCCGAGATGTTTTCATCTTTTTCGGAGGCCGCAAGTCCCTGAAACGTTTTGGAAGCCACAAGTCTGAAACCTTTTCGGAGGCAATCTCTGATCGGAGATAGTATTTTCAGAGGCCACAATCTTTGAAATGTTTCAGAGGCTGCAAGTATGGGCGGTGATTTGGAACGTGAGGACTGCAGTCTGAAAATTTTCGGCGGCAATCTCAGCTCGAAGGTACGTCTTTTGTTTATTGAGGTGATGACTTCTAAAAATTGTTCATCCTCATCTCTTCAGTTCAGATCAAGTCTAAAAATGACTCCTATGGTTGTGGCTGTGCGTTCTCCTGCCCCTACTAGTTTGAACACTACTTGGGCTGTTGTCACTTTGTCTGCGGTTCCTTATCGGACATCCTTGGTGATCATTGGCCGAACATCTCCTTTGTGGGGTGGGTTATCATCCCCACCTGTCGTCAATGTGGGTTTGGGGCTGACCATCTCTAGGGTTTTCTCTAGTGGTGGGGCGGCAGTTTCTTTTGCTTTCCTGCGATGTCGCCAGCTACTCCTGCGGAACCTGTTTCTGCTCCCTCCCCTCAACCTGCTTCGTGGGGGAAGAAATCCCTTTGTGCGGATTCGTTTGTGCCCTCTGCTTCTACAGTCGCCGGTGCCCTGATTGCAATCACTGTATAACATGTTCATGACTTAGCACTTTTAAATTTTTGAATTTCCAGCAAGGTAAACGTATATGCTGAAACTCGTCGTCTTCCTCCAATAATAAATTCTCACTGCCCATTGATTTCTAATTGGACGATCTCTTCAAACCTGCATCAACATTCAAAAAACAAACTAGTTCTCTACAACTTCACCAGAAAATCAAATATCCTTATGGTGTTCCTTACTTTGAAATCGTGTGCCTTCTGTTAAGTACATGATAGCTTAGCCACTTATTAAGATTTCGTGCATCTACCATCCAAATTTGTCTGCTCTATAATTTTTGGCTACTTTGATTCTTCTACCACTCTGGGTTCTTTATTCAATCGACCATCCACCACATACATCCGTCCATCTTCTACATCGCAGTTTAGATTTCTATGCTTATCAGCCACTGTACACTTGTAAAGAAAAATACACACAAAAAATATACAGGATAGCTAGTTCGTAGGTAAACAATACAGTAAGAATTTATAACAGAAAATCACACATACGTTAGCCCATTGAAGGAGCGGCTTTAGAATGAACTGTTCTTCATTTCATCAACTAAAAATTAACCTTTATTTAAATACATTAACTGGAAATTACAGAAACATAAGCAGAAGTTAACTTCCCCTGTTTACCCTTTGATACTCGTCGAGGCACAAATAAACTTCCCTTGTTCACTATTTGGAAGTTAAAGACACATAAGCATAAACATGAAATTTTATGAGAATGAGATTGGGGTTTCTGTTGATTGGCGCAATTAAATCTGAAGCGACGGCTGAATTTTTTAAACTATTGTAGGCCTAATTCAATGAAGAATTTTTCTTTTTTCTATAGGGGCTGGTTGTTTTGTACGCAATGAAAAGAACTTCTTCAATAATTTTTTTAGAATATACAATACAAATCTCTACTCATTACTAAAATTTCCAATGCACTGCTAGTTGTTGGAAAGGACCTCAATGTAACTCTTATTTCAAATAATGAAAAATTAATTTTGAGATGCTTCAATAACCTTCTCAGATTTAAAATTGATATTCATAGTCATAGCTTGAAATGAAAACAAATACCATTTTAATTATGTTCTAATTAATTGTCAATCTAATTTGAATTATTGAATTCTGCAATATTTTCGAATCTACAACATAGTATTCTAACTATAATAGTATACAAGACAGTATTTGTACTAATTTCATTCTTGTTGTCATGAAGTTAGAACTGTAATGAAGAATCCATGAAACCAACTATTGGCATAAATTTGAACAATGAAGTTTTTTAAATCCTTGTTACAAAGGAAGAACAACTCAGTGGCATGTTACTTCCCTCTCATTGTCAAATTATGAACCCCACCCATAAACACCAAAATCATTCTTGGCAGAATGCATTGTTGACATTTGAAACTTTCTGACCATAAGTCTACTTTCCAGTGATGAAGTAATTGAGGTTGAGTAGTATATAAGTCAACAACCTTACAAACAATTGTACATGATTCAAGAATTTCAGGAAAGTAGATATGCCCATATCCAAAAGGCCTTTCCTTCAATTGACTTTTGTTCTTTTCATACCTCTCCTTTTAAGAAATTGTCATATCTTGATATACATTTGGTAGATTTTCCATTTCATTGCTTCCATTGCCACAATTCTCTTCATTTTCTAAATTAGATGCATATTCATCTAGCCAGTCAACATCTCCCATGTCAAATGAATTTTAATCAATTACATCAATGTATGCATCTGGATCAACTTCTGGTATGTCACAAGGAGTGTTATTAATCTTTTCAAAATACCTCCTCTTGGCTTGATGAAAAGCCTCTTCTACTGTTGAATCATTCCACTCCTCTGTTTTTGGAAATAAAATTGTATGTTTCTTTACCTTGCAAAATTATTTCCATGGAAGACTAACAGATTGCTTGCAGAACTCCTCCCACGAAGGGATGGCTGGTATCCAAATAGCTAAAACATCCAAACATTAGTTAAACAATATATTATATGGTCCAAGCACATTGCATATTGTATAAAAAATAACCCATAAATTACCCTAAAATTTACCAAGCAAAAAAAGATGAAACTAAATGTCCCCAAATATTCAAAACCAAGTAGTACAAAAAATGAAGTATATGTCGTGAAAAGACCAAGCAAATGAACATTAAAAATATGTAGAATCTAAATGCATTTTAGTCATACCTATCATTTTTTTAGGATGAAGGAAACCCATAACCTCCTTGTTAGGAAGTTATGATTGTGTCCATTGTGAACCACCTATCTTTGATCGATTTCTCCTTTCACCACCCTTTTCTCCAACTCAAATAAACAACTTGAAGACTTAAAAATAAATGAAACAATATATAATTAACAAATATATAATCCAAATTGAAGAATTTAATCCTCAAAACACCTAAAAACAATGAAACAATGGTCTATTATAACAGTTCAAAAGAAAGTCATTCCAAAGTGCCTCCCCAACAACTCAAGAAGGAGCAATGTATAAGACTACCATTGGTAATTTGCTAAATTTAACTGTTAGTGGTTTGCTAAATATATCTGTCGAAAGTATATGTGTGCACTTTTTTCTACCGCAATGTACAAAGTCAAACACAAATTAATTTGTTAAATTTAGCTTTCTAAAATATATTTATGCATGTTTTTTCTATCGGACATTCAAAACACAAATTAACCTGCTATATTTAACTATCAAAACTATACATGCATTTTTTTTTCTACTGGCTCTCATCTACGTTATAAAAATGTGATGATTTAGAGCCATTTTGCAAACTGTCATTTCCATCGGTTTACAGAGTAAAATATTTTAATCTTGAGGTAAGGTAAGTACCTAAATGACATTCAAATTTTTAGAAGGACAAGAGAATAGAATATTGAGCACAACAGACAAGTGTTTCAGTAGTTGAGGGAAGAGAAG
The DNA here is from genome assembly GCA_018584345.1 of Thuja plicata. Taxonomy (NCBI): domain Eukaryota; kingdom Viridiplantae; phylum Streptophyta; class Pinopsida; order Cupressales; family Cupressaceae; genus Thuja; species Thuja plicata. The sequence goes on from MU227694.1 coordinate 321,754, forward strand.
TTGTTGATCAACATCAACAAATGCAATTTCATTGAGATAGAGTTGGTTTATCCTAAGTTTGTCATCTTTGCTAAAAGATCAAAGATGAATCTAGAGAAGGTGAGAGAAATCATGAAATGGCCAACACAAATAGATATTGGGGAGCTAAGATCTTTTCATGGATTGGCAATCTTTTGTCGAAAGTTCATCTCAAATTTTATCACCATATACATAAAAATGATGGAGACGGTACGAGGTTACTGAAAGGAGTTTAAGTAAACATCTAAAACATAAAATAGGTTTGTGTTGCTAAAAAAAGGTGACAAAGAAAATGGTACTAGCCTTATCATATTTCAACAAAGTATTTCAAGTTGATTGTGATAGTAGTGGTAGTGCTATAGGAGTGATGTTGAGTTAGGAAGGGAGGCCAATTGCATATTTTGACTTGAGAAGTTGAATTATGCCTAGAGGTAATATTTAGTTTATGACCAAGAACTCTATGTCATGATTTAGACTCTAAAGAAGTGGAGGCACTTCTTGCTACCAAAGGAATTCATACTATATATTGTATATCAAGCCCTCCAATACCTAAACAAAATAGGAAAAGTTTAACTTTATTACTGCAGTTCTAAAGCTTGTGGGTATCATCCCCACCCAAGTTTTACTTTATATTTGGAAGGTTTCTGGGTCACCATATCTTGTGTCAAGTGTTATGAATGTTTATTTATTTTTTGTTCCATGCATGCAATTATATTAGACAATCTAATAAAGGATAAAAGTAAAGAATTTTTATTGGTATCAGAGCTTTTGGTGCTTTCAGGGAAGGTTTCAAGGCCTAAGCTAAAGATCAAACATGTCTTATAGAAGGGAGATCCCCAAGCTTAACAAAGACAACTTTGCTCCATGGCAAGAGTTGATGAGGCTACATCTATCTACTATTGGAGATAGTGGTTTGCAATTCTTGGACCACAAGTATGTGGAACTACCTAGACCTATGTCTATGGATCAGATGGTGGACATGAAGAATCATAACATAATGATGATTGATATAGCTTCTTCACTCATCTATTTGGAATTTGATGAAGTCAAGGACTGCCCTACTGCCTATGATATGTGGAAGAAACTGCATGATATCCATGGAGGAGATGACAATGTAAAGAGAGCCAAAGAAGAGAGTCTCAGAGGTCAGTTTGATAGTGATGATAAGGTAAGAAATCTTGTTATATTGAAAAAGATTTTGATAGTGATGAAGATAAAGATGAAATGGTTTACAATGCTATTAAGGATGAGTCAGATAATGAAGAAAATGAAATAACTGCACTCTTCTCTCATGTTAATGACACTTGGATAATTGATAGTGGTTGTTCTCACCACATGACTGGTGATAAAACAAAATTTGAACGTCTTGAGCACTATGATGGTGGGAGTGTCAGCTTTGGGAATAATGAAACTTGCTATGTGAAAGGTAAAGGTTGTATTGCTCTAACTGAATGAATTAAATGTGATAATGCTTATTGGGTTGAAGGACTAAGGTGTAATCTACTGAGTGTGGCACAACTGAATTACATTGGTTTCAAGGTAGAATTCATGAATAGTAAGGCTAAGCTCTTGGATAGTAAGGGAAACCTAGTTGGAACTGGCAAGCAAACAAAAGGTAATCTATTCTATTTTGATCTCACTAAAAGTTCATGTTTTATTGCACAAGTAGAAGAAAGCTGGTTATGGCATAAAAGACTGTGTCATGTGAATTTTGATAACTTGGTCAATATAAGCAATAACACAAGAGTAAGAGGTATTCCTATTTTGAAGAAACCTAAATTAGCAATATGCAAACAATGTCAAATTGGGAAGATGGGAAAAACTAGTTTCAAGAGAAAGAATTACAATACTGAAGAAGTCTTCGAGTTAGTGCATACTGATCTATGTGGACCAATTGGAACAACAAGTTACACAAGAGAGAAGTATTTCATTCTATTTTTAAATAATAGCATGTCTTCTGATGGGTTTTACTAAATTGTGTTGGAGCCCATTTGTTTCATCAGTTTAGGTTTATGATACTTGACACCAACTGCTTTTTACTTAACAACTTTTTTTGTGTAAAGGGTATCTAGTTTCATTTCTTTAGAATCAACCTAGTTTTTATTCTAGCGTCATTTGTCTATTTTTATTTCCATTATAAAATTTGGGCTATTGTTGTTGTGTCAAGAAAACTAGCTTTGTTTGCATTGAATGGTGTTGTTTAGGCTGTTGAAGTGCATAAAATCCTTAGTCAATGAGCTCCATCTATTTGAGGGATGCATCCCCCATTTCTATAACAAAAGGTGGTTTGAGGATTTTTCTTTTTATCTTTTTGCAAAATATAAATGGTGTATGTAGCCCCAACTATTTTTTGCTTAACATAAATAGAAAATAAACATTTATGATTTATTCCAATAGAGTTTTCCTATTGAAAAGTCTTTGCAAAATGGTGAGCACGCAAAAGAGGAGAACAAAAAGAAGAAAGATGACATGAATAGGCCAAAGAAGCCTTTTCCACCATATATTTTGTGGCTTCAGGATCAGTGGAATTAGGTTGGTTATTGTGGATAACAAGAAACATATCCCATATGTAAACGTTGTACCTAAGAAATTTATTCTTTACTTATATCATTATTATTTTGGTAAAATGGTATGTGTCTTTAGACTTGTTAATGTTTCTGGTCTTCCTATAAAATATTATTTTAGTCATGTTACAAGCAGTTGAAATTTGAGAATCCTTGTATTGCTGCTATGTAAATTGTGATCATATAATCAACTTACAAGAAAATTATAATTTATGCGGTATTAATTCTTCCTCTGATCGATGTTTTCATGTGGAGCGTACAAGTTGCATGAATATCCATTTTATGAAATTAAATAGGGCTATGTGCACCAAGTTGTAGACCAAAAAGGGGGGTATAAGTGGACACATTTTTCTGAAATCAGGTAAACCTGAACTTGGAATAGGAGTTTGAGGGTCATGCACTCAAAATAAGACGATGGGTAAAAACTAAAAATTCTAGTACTCTGAATCTAGTTTCTAGAACACTAATTTTTTAAAAAACTTGATAAGATTAAGAGGGTCAAACATCGAGCACACGAAAATATGTTCCTGATTTTTTTGAAAAAATATAACATAGCTATTTCCGTGTGCGGTACAAAAGGTATAGTTATATTCAGTATTTTTTAAATTCCTTTTGTAGGATGATAGGTAAGAGTGAGATCTAGAAGTTGTGTATTTTTTTGTAATTTTTTGAGGAGTATTTTTTTTTCTGTGATTTTTTGAAGTGGTTGCATCCTGAAATTTTGGTACCTGTTCGTGCGCTGGGCATAACTTGCATCAAAATAATTGAAAATGAATTTTTTTTATAAAAGTGTATAGAATCAAGTGTAGAACGATAATATGTAATTTATTTTTAATTTGATTAATTATATCAAAAGTTATTAAAACAATGGTAGACATGTGTCTGTGAGGATAATCAAGACACTGGTAAAGAAAATTAAAGTTTACTATGCTAATGTTGTCCAAAAATAGAAAAATTTATATGGTTAGAAAGCTAAGAAGACACATGAGATTATGGTGAAAATTATAAAGATACCCAGTTGACAAATTGCAAACCTGATGAAGATAAAGTCGAGAATTCATCTTACACGATGAAAAACGTCTAAAAGAACAAAAATGGAGGGAAAATGAGCCTCCAAGCCTTTGGGTCATTTTCCAAAGCTCTTCCCAAGCCATAACCCGATCGGGTTATGAAAATAAAAAAGTATTTCAAAACTCGATCGGGTTTTGAAGAAGTAAAACTTTCTCCATAACCCAAGCGGGTTTTGAAGAAACTAAAATAGGCTTTACTCTAGAAGCCATAACTTCCACATACAGAGTCCGATTGACTCTGTTCAAAATGCGTTGGAAAGATATTGAGACGATCTAACACATTATTAACCTATGATCATCTTTAGGCATAAACATTTTTTTCCATCCATTTTAATCAAATAAGGTATAAAATAGGCACTCATTATTGCCCATACATGCAACGTATAGGAAAATCAGTATACTCTCTCTTTCTCTCTCTCACACACACACACACACACACACACATTGTTGCCCATACATGCAACGTATAGGAAAATCATTATGCTCTCTCTCTCTCTCTCACACACACACACACACATTATTTCCCATACATGCAACGTATAGGAAAATCAATATGCTCTCTCTCTCTCTCTCACTCATACTAATTTTCCTATATGTTGCATGTATGGGCAATAATGAGTGCCTATTTTATATTGATTTAAATGGATGGAAAAAAATAAATTTGATGCCTAAAGATGATCATAGGTTAATAATGTGTTAGATCATCTCAATATCTTTCCAACGCTTTTTGAATGGAGTCAATCAGACTCTGTATGTGGAAGTTATGGCTGCCAGAGTAAAGCCTATTTTAGTTTCTTCAAAACCCGCTCGGGTTATGGAGAAAGTTTTACTTCTTCAAAACCCGATCGGGTTTTAAAGTAATTTTTTCTTTTCAAAATCCGATCGGGTTTTGAGGTACCTTTTTTCTTTTCAAAACCCGATCGGATTATATGAAATTTGAATTTTTTTTAAAGATGTGTCCACTTTTTTGGTCCACAACTTGGTGCACACACCCATAATTAATATACTTTTATTATGGTATAATGAATGAAAGAATCCTAAAATTTTTCTATTATTCTTTAAATTTTGGATTGGGGTTGTTACTTGTCTCTATTTCTATTTGCTTGAGATGACAAATTTCATGGCAATCCATGAAAATCCCGCTCTGATTTCATGTTGACAAAATTCTAAAACTATTTGTTGACTTTGGGCATTTACTTGTCTGATTTCGGGCTTACAGATTTCTTTGTTTTACAGGCTTTAAAAAATGTTAATAAGATTTCAATCGTTTTGGTTGCTATCGAGATACTTTCAATTTCTTTTTTTCTACCATAACTTCTCTTAGCATCACTAATGACTTATAAGCTTTAATATACTTGCTGGAGGTAGCAGTTCTCAAGTGAACGATGATGAAAAGCTTACTAAAACTCTATACCTGAGTTTGGACTTAGGGTCCCCCCCATGCCCACAAGCACATGTGGGCAGTTTTCTATGTTTGACCCATTTGATATTACTGTTTGTTCAAATCCTAGCTCATAAGGCACTAGAATAATTAGATTTGCTATTTCTTCAATATAGCACATTTAGATCCTGTATTTTTTCCATCTTTCAGCAAGTATAACTTTCAGTATTTATCAAGAAAAAGCTCCACCACAAGGGTTTCACAATCACATATGATTTACAGTAATATGAAATATACCAAATCCTTCAGTTTTGTTTGTATTAAATCTACGGGTTCATTTACCAATGCTCACCACATCAAAACAGGGTATTGATCTCCAGGTTGGACACTGCAATCCCGTAAGAAAGTCTGGTATTGAAACTGTTTAAAAAAATTATTTTATCTATCATTAGTGTTGATTGCGAGGTCTTGTAAATATTTTCTCTTTGTTTACCTTTGTCAGAATGCGAGATGCATGAATTTTTGGGATATTTATATTTAATAAATTATCATACATTTGAAATATATTGTAACATTAATAAAATATATATTACAATGTATATAAAATAATTAAATATAAATATAAATAATAAGATACAAAATCTAATAATTTATATCAATAATAAATATAATAGTAAATAAATAAATAAATATTAAATACTAAATAAAATTAAATACAATCAACATTGTATATGGAAAGTGCATCCAGGAGGTATCCACAGGGCTTCCTTGCCCGCTTGCGCCTCCCCCAGCATCCGCTTCCGAATTTGCAGCAAACCAGGGCGCATCGGTATCTTAGTTGGAGACTATTAGATTCAATATTCTGAAGGTGATACCTGCTGTCATTATGGTTTTCTTAAGTAGTGCTAAGAAAGGCCTTGTGACAGTCTTTTGTGTAGATGAATATTTGATTTTCCAGGCAAGGGCACGTTACAGAAAAGAGTAATGCTTTGGCTCTATATAAGTAAAGTTCAAACTACAAGGATACATATTGGGTCCGTGCTTGCAAAATGTGTGCAAAATGTTAGTAAGTTATTGGATAAGCTTAAAAATTTGAGCAAATGCATATTAAAAAATGTAATTTTTCAAATATTATAATATGAATTTCCTTGAAGTATAAGCAGGTAATTGTGATCTATTTCATCTTCCACGACTTTTGTATGCAATTTATTTCATCAATTGGCTTTTGTATGCAATTTATTTCATCAATTGGCTAAGTCTGATAAATTTTTTAAAAACTGAATCCATTAAATCTCAAATTTTAGCTCAATCCCTTTGTTGGTGTATTTTGCATGGGCTGTTTTTCAGTAGTTTTTTAATTTGGACAGAATTTTAAAAATTGGTTTCATAAACTAGAAAAATATTCAAAACAAATTGAGAACTTTTCATATAAAATGCATATGGAGTCGTTAGGTTTAATCAAACTAATGAGCTGGTAGTAAATTTTATGATTTTCCTGAGAATTATTCAAATGTACGTGTAATTTTGAATTTTTGAGTTGGAACAATTCACCAACTCATCTACATTAGTAAAAATGTTTACGCTACTAATATATACTTCTAATTTTTAGTCAACTGGTTACTTGTTAGTTTTTTTAAATCTTGGCAAGTTTACTGCTGGTAAAGATCAATTTTGGTAAGTTTACTGTTATGACATGTAAATTTACTGCTGGAACACCCGATTTTTGTAGTCTCTGTAAGTGAGTGGAGTACCAGGCATCGGTAAAGGTGTCAAAATAGTAAGTTATTCTACTCTTACATGTTTATGTTAAGTTTGTTGACTTCTTAAATTTATTATCATCAGTACAGAAATCTGCTGAAAAATACAAACTGTTTCCTAGCCCAAAAAAAACGAGTAAAATGGGTTCCTAAGAGAGGAACTTTATCTTGGAAAATTTTATGCATACTTATTGTTTATTCTGTTAGAAAGTTGAATTCCAAATAGTGTAAATTCTAGAACTAAAACCAGCAAAATATTCATGGGACAGGAACTTTATCTTGGAAAATTTATATGCATCCTTATTGTATATTCTGTTGGAAAGTTGAATTCCAAGTTTTATCAATTCCAAAACCTGCACACTTATAGAATGCTCCACAGTAATTTTCTTTCCTTTCTGTGTGCATCAAGGATGTATGTGTTGTATTCCAATCTGGTTTTTAGGTTCATATTCTTTGCAGGCAACAATTTTTTGGGGTACATATTTTCTACTATGGTTAGACTAAATATCATTTAGTTTCCTGTACAAACCCCTATTATCAGTCTTCTGTCCATAATCTTTTTGGTGTTGGCAAAGCTTCTGTTGCTAAAGAAACAAATCACAAATTGTTGTCTAGGATTTAAAGATACCCAGTTGATTAGTAAAACAAGCTGAAATAAGTAAAACAATCAATTAAACCTAAGTTGCCGATACTGGTTTGGGGACGGATTTGGGGTTCGTGAAAAAGAATTCCCATTAAGATTCCTATGGGTTCCGAATATGAAATATACATAATTCTAGAACTAAATCATTTCAATGTTTCATAGTATGAATTTATGATGCTTGATCATTGATCAATGCCAAATCTCAAGATTCAAAACGTTAAAATTAAATCATAACATCAGTTCAAGTATCATTGTTTGAAGTTCAACTATTGGATTAATAATTTATTGATATTCTTATTCTTCATCATCATCATCTTCTATATGGAGCCTAACAAGATTCTGAAGGTTAATTTTTCCCCACTTTTATTGGGGCAGTTTCCACCCCAAATTATTAAATGGGGGGTTTGGGGGCAAAGCCTATAAGATGGGCGATGTCAAAAATTTAGGTTGTGGATGTCAAAAATTTATAAATTTTGCCAAAAAAATGTCTTAAACTTTGTTTGCTGGCAAAACTTCACTTGATCGGGGCAGGGTCCGAATGTGAACCTATGGATCCATGGGGTTCCGCAACTCAGAATTAAACCAATGAAATGCATCTTCAACAATCTAATAATACAAATGTGGGAGTTAGCATGTAAAGATTTACTCCTACTTAAATTCATATTTGCTGAAAGGTACTTGAGGGTCGCACCTTGTTAAGCTTATTTGACTTGCCATGATCTACAATATACTATGAATCGATGTCATAGTGTAATCAGCCGCATATGGTATGTCAGAAGTTTCAAGTTTTGTTTTTTCATATGCAGCCTTGTCATTGTTAGGCGTTTCTTGAGAATTCAGAATTTTGAGTTTGGGAGTTATCTCTTGCTTTCAATGTAAAGATGCAGTTGAAGAAAGGAAATGATTGGATTTTAATTAAGTGATGAATTTGTCAGTTCGATGATAAAAGCTCGTTGATAATTTCAACTTACAAAGGAGCAAAAGCTACAAGGGCAGGTGATTTCGAAACCCTAGCCTGCTTAAGCACAAGATCCTTGTAGCACTAAAAAAGATTGATTGTGGTCAAAGCTCCAAAAAAATCAGCATGGATTCAAACAGCCACAGCCATGCCTCAAATACAATGAAATGAAACCTCAACAACTATTAACAAGGAAACTTACTAAGATATCAGACATTCAAGAATAATTGTTCATCCATTTGAATTTTTTTTTTTATCGCAGCTTTACGCCAAATCTAGGCACACAAAAATGTTGCTTAACAAGATCCATCAAATAACATTAAATACAAGTCTTGCTTCTTTTTTCCCATTAGGCGGGACTCAAGCTTAACACAGCTCTTGTTATAATTAACGGCACAACATGGTTTTTTAATAACAATTTTATAATTCAAAATGTTTTTTTTGTCTAGAAGTTTACTTTAAGTCTTGTAAGCATGAATGCTGAGTGAATTTCTCTGTCATGTTGTAATTTGTTATTTGAATTTTTTTCAATATTAAATTATTTAAATATATAATTAAAATTAAAAATATTGTATATATAAAATAATTATTATGAAAATTATGTATATTTATAAGCATTACAAACTTTTTATTCAACCATCAAACTAAGACAAATACGAGCTTCAACTAATGAAAGACCAAGAGACACAACTTATAATTCCACAAAGATGTTCCTCTTGTGGGATTTGAACCAAGGTCTTCACAATGAGAGCCCATTGCTTCAACCAACTAAGCTAAACCCCTTGAACAATATTAAGCATTTATTGTAGATTTTCAATAATAAAATATATTTTTAAGTATGTTACTAGCTTATTTATCAATCATCTTATAATATAATTCTTTGCAACTGTGTTACAATTTTTATCTTACTTAAATATCACAGTTAAAAATAATAAATTATTTTTAATTTTATTATTATTTTTAAATATAATTTTAAATTTTAAAAACTACATTTGAAAAGTAGATATAATATTAGGTTACAATTAAAAAAAAAATTTAATTAGCTGCTTTGTCACCTTGTTTATATAAAATTTATTTAGACCTTTTTAAATATAAAATTGGTCTAGGATGTTTTATTAAAATTTTCTAGGTAGAAAAAATTATTAATAAAATTAAATATATTGTTAAATCATTTGTAATAAAATTTATTTTATAAATAAAAATTATAATATGTATTTATTTATATGAAACAAAAATGTGTATAGATAAAATTAAATATGTATAAAATTTGTTTCTTATATGCAATTTTCAAATATTTGTCACGTTGACTAGCTAAATTTGAGAAGATAAGCATTTGATAAATGCACAACGTAACAAGTTTCCTATCTGGTTTATTAAGCGATGAAGCTTGAAAAGGTTGCCTTAGTAAATCTTAAAAAGGTGGGAATCACATCTTGAACATTCTTATACCAATACACGCATTACATGTTCTAAACTACATGTCAAAATTGGAGGGAATTGAGTTGATAAACTCTATACATAATTTAGATATCTTTAAATTAGGAGAAATAACGATAGACATTTCTCTACCTAAAAGTTGTGTTTGGGTCCCCTTAATCTGTCCCATTCACAATTTTCTCTCACTGTTCATGTTGGCTATCGATTCCACAAAAATATTAATTTATTTAAACAAGTTTCTCTCTCTAGTTATATCTCCATATATATCAAATAGTTTTCTAAAGCCAATTGTTTTTATGCATACTCCTTGTCAGTGTCAAAATGGGAGCTTTGAAACAGGGTATGGGCATCCATCATTCTTGTTAGAAAAAAACATTGGTAGACATGTGTGTAAAATGTGGAAGTATAAGCAACACATGGATTATTGAAATGTGGTCTCATGGAATGCTACAATTTCCTTTGCCAAGGATCGATGATATTATGGATTGTTTGATGGGGTGCAAGATACTTTACCAGGATTGATCTAAAGAGTGGATATCATAAAATCATAATATGGGAAGGTGATGAATTGAAGACTACATTTAAGACCAATTATTTAGACTAATGAGTGGTTGATCATGACCTTTGGACTCACTAACATACCAAGAACAATCATGTAGTTGATGAATGAAGTGTTAGAGGAGTCCCTAGGTAAGGTAAGTTTATCATTATTTATCTAGACAACATTATGATTTTAGTAAGACATGAGAAGAACATATCCAACACAATAGACAAGTGTTCTAGTAGCTAAAGGAAGAGAAGTTGTTGATGATCAACAACAAGAAATGTAGTTTCTTTAAGATAGAGTTGGTATATCATGGGTTTTTCATCTCTGCTAAAGGATCAGAAATTCAATCTACAGAAGGTGAGAGCAATCATGAAATGGCCAACACCAATATACATTTGGGAGCTAATATCTTTTCGTGGCTTGGCAATCTTTTGTCAAAAGTTAATCAAAAAAATTTATCATCATATGCATACAATTGATGGAGACAATGAGAGGTTACTGAAAGGAGTTTAAGTGGACATCTAAAGCATAAGGAGGTTTGAGTTGATAAAAAAAAGGTGGAGGAGAAACAGGTACTAGCCTTATCAAATTTCAACAAAGTCATGTTGATTGTGATGGTAGTGGTAGTGTTGTAGGAGCAATCTTGTGTTGGGAAGGGAAGCCAATTTCACATTTCAACTTGTGAAGTTGAATTATGCCTAGAGGTAATATTTAGTTTATGACCAAGAATTCTTTGTCATGACTTAGACTCTAAGGAAGTTGAGACAATACTTGCTACCAAAGGAATTGGTATTGTATATTGTCTATCAAGCCCTCCAATACCTGAATAATCAAGGAAAGTTGAACTAGAGACATATGTTGTGGGTGGAATTATGTAGAGTTACAAATTTTCTTGAAGCATCAGAGTGAAAAGTAAAACCAATTTACTGATGTATTGAGTAGAATAAGAAAACTAGTGATGTACATGAGGGTGGTAGCAATGGGATTTGATGAGTTGAAGCATTTGTCACTAATACATTTCACTCCAATTCTTGATGAGACATTATATTTCTTTTTCTTGGTCGGATTATAGAAGGAAATTTTTTATTTTATTTTAAATCCATGTCTGTTTTAGTCAGAATTACCATGACAGAAGATTCAATGCCCATGGTCATCGTAATTTTGATGACCATGGATATAACTTGAAAGGAAAGTTAGATTTCTATTCATTATGTTACACGCTAGAGAGAAGTGTTATGCGCTAGAGAAGAGGTGATGGAGGACACAAACTGTTCTTGGAGCTTACAACAGGTGAGAAAATATTTAATCATTCTAAGGATTATGGATTTATAACTCAGATTAGTATGACCACCTTTTTAGAGAGGGAAAAAATGTCAGGGCTTGTTTATATCGAATTTGAGGTTAGAACTAACTTTCTTTTTATCTCATTTAATCTATTAGTAGTTTCAGGTAGATTTTTGTGTGGGTCACTACATCTGTCATTGACTAATATTGCATTTTAAAATTTTAGAAAAATCTTAGATAAAAAAGAGTACTGAATTTAGCTAAAAATGGTCTACACATTTTCCATAACATTTAGATGAAATTGTTTTCCAAAGGAGCTTCAGGCCTTAAATTCTCTTAATTTTTAGGTTAGCTTGCCCTTATCTATTTAGTAGTTTACTTCTTAATTCCCTCCCATGTTCAGAAGCAGAGTGCTTCTTGCTAAAGCCATGTCGCAATGAAAGATAATTTTTTAGATTTTGACTCATAAAATGATTCTAAGTCTAGAGCCAAAATTTTTGTAGCTACAAATTTATGTGTGTAAAAGCAGAGCCAAGTTAAATGTTCCATGCCACGCATCTTTTGCTATTTTTTGGATGCAACATTCAGGCATGCCTGATGTTACTTGGTCCTCATAAAATCATGACCAAATCACTTCATTCTATTCCTATTGATATCTGAAGTCAAATTTCCTATGCACCCTAGGATGAAACTGTGGAGAAGATAATATTTTTCCTTGTTTCATACCTAGCTTAGAATATCCTCTAGAATTGCTTCTAGTCAAACTTGAAATTTATTTTGAGCCATGGTTCAAGTAATGAATCTTGAATTGATCTTAAAGAAAGAATATTAAAAACATGCGATACCTTACAATGTATTGAAACTAGTCCACCAAATACCAAATGTAAGCTTCATCTAGAGTTATCAACACTATTCCATTAAATGTAGCAAACATGTCCAACCTGATTAATTCAGTCGCTTATATTCTCTTAATAGGCATGCATAAAAAATAGGCAAACACACATAAGATACCTAACTTTCTGACAAAATTCATGCCCTCATGGGATTGAAGTTGAAGGCACTTAACAATATGAATTTATCGAGAATTCTTCAAGGGCTTTTGAAGGTTTTCTTTAATGAGAATATGGTTCAATGGATTACAAACCAAAGCATGCATTCATTTGGTCCATGTACAAATTATTTTGGTAGGAGTAGAGCGAGGATCATCATGCATGGAAGCATTCACTCATTTGCTGCCAAAAAAAATTCTAGATTTTGTGTGCATTATTTACGCTTGGTCTATGATATTAAATGCAAGTATACCATCAAGTTGTTGTAGTTGTAACTATTAAAACTAGTTTTTATAAATTCCAAAACCTAAAGCAATCGTTGGAAGATATTTTAATCCTGTTAACAATTACCAGCTTAGTTTTTTGTTTTATTGTCAGGCCATAAAGTTGATAAATGAGTATAGAGGGATTCTCATAACTATCATTAAAGTTACCACCATCTCTAGCAGGCCTAGAATATGCTTTAGTTAACCCATTATAATTTAATTTAATATTAGTCAGTGGAGTTGCCAGAAATATTACTCTGATATTTAGTAGACAGTTGCACACATGGTATGAGATATGAATATTGATAATTTGATAAAATTTGATTGGATATGAGTCATATGACACAATATCATATCAAGTTTATCTATAGGAGCCCTATATGTTTGGATATGGTGCCACATTGTCCAGTGGTGAATCTTTATGTTATTAAAAAAACAATAACACTAAAAATTTGAAAAATAAATCATTTAAAAATTTCTTCATGTAGATTTGAACTTTCTAAAGACAAATATAATATAATAAAATAATATAGTGAACTAAAATATACATGTGCATAGATACCTCTTTTAATTTTTTTTCTAGATTGGTAAACTGAGGTTTTTAGTCCCTACAATTTCCAATGCACAAACAGGGGTCTTCTTCCTGGTCGAACTATTCTAACACATATTCTTTCACCATTTCATGTAGTTACACACATATTGATAGACAAATATATACATGTGTTACAGTATTGAATTGATTTTTTTTCAAAAACTAGTCATTTCAATTTGATTATCTTTTTATACCATGTAAATGCATATATAATATGTTGTTGTCCATGTAGAGTTTTCGATCCAAAAACCTATATTTTCTTTGCCTCTGGTCTTGCAATTATAGCATTTGGTGAACAAGTTGACAAAGCCATAGATGAGAATTGGGTTGACAACTATATTTATATTTTTATCGTATATTTGTACTAAAATATACCTAAATATTTCCAAAAGCAACAAGGAATATTGTAGGTTTCATAAATAGTACGTGACCTGGGTCAACTAATAAGTGACTCAAATGTATATTCAAGGCACACAAGGAAAATCGTGTATTTGTATGTACAATAAAATCAACAAGTGTAGGGAAAGAGCTACTAATAGATTACAATTTGAACTGCATGGATACAAAGAAAGTTACTATCATGGGGGTGGTACGTACAATATACCATTTAAACTGGCCTCCAATTAAAGAGTTCAATATATAATTTACTATTACATTTTTTAATAATTCTATTGGTTTCATTTTGCTAATGTTTTTATATTTAATCTTTCTCACAGGGGACAATGATCCATCACATACCACAGACAAGAATGTTGATCCTAACCCTTCTTTCACGCAGGTAAAAGTCATTGTAATTATACAAATTAGATATAAGAAATTTTTTATGTTGTTACGTTCTTTTCTTGAGGGTTTTACATTAATTTTGATAATGTTACTAATATTCTTGTCACAAACGGATGTTCAAAGAATGGGTAAAGCACTTGCAATACCTCAAGATACATGGAGGAAGGTGGACTGGATAACTTATTATTGCAAGAGGAGATCGCATCATCCTCAAATCCTACCAGAGTGAAAGAAAAGGTCATTACAAGTATTAATAAAGAAGTTTCTTTTTTGTTTCTACGACCTCAAACTCCTAAGATAAAAGTGAGGGTGAAAGAATTGCCAGAGATAGCATAAAATTTGCAAGTAAGCATTAATGAAATCTTTAATTATAACAAAAGTTTAATAATGGTTTATATTTAATACTCTTATATGTCACGAACTAAAATGCATATACGGGTTGTTGTTACAAAATTATTTGCATCCTCATCAACTTACTGACCTTGATCAGGGGATTACAAGTAGTTCAGGTAAAATAATTTTAGAAAGGATGCAATTACTAATGTGTTTTTTTACCATTTTATAAATGTATGCAATTATTAATGTGTTTAAAATAATCAAGCTCTTGGAAAAAAAATTTATTTGGGTTGGCATTAGCAAAAACATTCTAAAGTAAAGTTCTTGTATTCACC
Source organism: Thuja plicata (assembly GCA_018584345.1). Taxonomy (NCBI): domain Eukaryota; kingdom Viridiplantae; phylum Streptophyta; class Pinopsida; order Cupressales; family Cupressaceae; genus Thuja; species Thuja plicata. The sequence goes on from MU227694.1 coordinate 336,774, forward strand.
ACTATTTTTTGAAAAATATTTAATATTTCGTATATTGAATGTATTATTCTTCAAGTCCTGTGGATACTCCAGTGCAAATGTCTCCTCCTTCGAGGTCAAACCCTGATGTATTGCTGACTACAATATCATCAGCGCGTAGCATGCAGACATCCACTCCTACACAGGCCAAAGTTGGTAGATCCCTCTTCTTCTCTCTTCTGTTATGTGTTTAATTCTCTTCAAGTGTTCTTTCTTGGGGGAATTTAACAGTGGATTGATTTTCTACTGCAGGAGATGCATCTCATCAGGATCCTACTACTGATGAAAATATACCGTCATTTCCTAGTTCTTCCCATATTACTAGTACGAGATTGTTGAAGGTCACTTTGGTGTTCAACGAGGAAGAAATGCTTCCTTTAAAAATACAGAAGGTTCCAGGTACTTTAAAATTATTCTTATATATAGTCTAATTGTAATTTACTTATTGATCACTCATTTTTGGACTAATGATTCTAATATGTTTTTGTAGGAAACAACATTTTTTTATAAAAATATGAATGAGCTTACATTGTAGATATTTGGGCCCACCATACGTAAAAGGTGGAACATCATATGTGAACTAACCCTGTTCGACTATTTTTATTTCATATCATTGCTAGATAGTTTTCCTTTCATCCATTTCTTGAAGTATATTAAATGTAGCTTTAGTTCATTTAAGAATCTAACAAGTTTTTTTTTTTCTTAAAAGGTGGAATGACCAAGAAAAAAAGATTAAAAAATGAGCTCATAGAGCGTTTGGTTGAGCTCTTTGGAGATATTTTTTTTGAAAAAAGAAAAGGTCCTTGAGAAAGCTGGCCAATATCTCAAGTATTTGAGGGACCAATATAGAACACATTTAGATAATAATTGAAAGTACAAGCACCCATCCACATGATTCCACAACAGGAATTGAGGGACCTCATTTTGGATGCGAAGGAGAAAATTGATAGGAAAAAATGAACTACACCACTAGACGCCCGAAGAAGGTATGTGATACTATTAAGAATGTAATTATGTACTAATTAATAATCTCTATATTTTTATAATCTAAGATATTTCAAATTTTTCATAGACTGATGGACACATCAAAGGCAACTAAGACTAGACAAGAAAATCACGACCAACACAAAATTGGCTCTGGTGGTTATCTGAAACTTTTTGCACAACTTGTAAGTAACAATAAATAAAATATCAAATCAAAATATTTATAAATTGCAAAAAATTGAGTTTAATCTAACAATACAAGAAAAATTCATGATATTAAGAAAAAATGTAGGACTCTGAATTCAATGTGGCACCCACGAAAGATGACAAAAGAATTGCCTCCTAGCATGGCTATGTAGCCATGGATGAATGCCTATGAGAGTCGATTAGCCAAACACGGGATTCTAGTGCATCGATCATACATGTAAATAGACCAAATGAAAATTATTTCAAATTGAATAATTGAGCAATAATCTTTTAATTTGATGTTAATTTCCAACATTAAATGAATATTTTTTGTTTTAAATAAGCAATAAATGATAACAATGTGCATGACATTGTAATGCAGCCTACTAATCCTGGAACATAACTTGCACATGATGAAGGTCATGTTGTGAATCCAAGTGGTGAAGGTATTCATTTGCTATTTCATTTTTTAATGTAATTATTAATACAATTAAACATCTTAAATTGAAATTGTTGTAACCGTTTTTGTTTATAGTCTAGAGCATGTAGACCGTGGTGACCAAGTGGAGCATGATCTAGGTAGGCAACATCAGGAACGTGATGTGCCCCTATTAGGTAAAGAGGACCACTATTATTCCTGTAAATAAATTTAATTAAAATTGGTGTATTGATTAATGAAATTAGACTTCATATTTTAATACTAGAGGATTTAGAGGGTGTTCACCATGTTGAGGTTGAGGCTAGAGAACTAGATATTGTAGATGATGTTGCCCCATCAGGTAAAGAAAATCCTTGTTATGTTCTTTTAATTAATGAAATACTTGTAACATTAATAAAAAATGTTTTGAATTTAACCTATATCTTTGTTATTGCAGAGGACCCCCCTTCACATCAACGTCCTCGTCGTGAGTACAGAACGAGGCACACACTAAGATCAGTAGTAGAAGAGGGTGAAATGATAAGGAATTTGATGTTTCACTTAGTCTTTTCTCCAAAAAAAAAACAAAAAAACAAATGAATGTAATCTACCTTATTTGATAATGACGGAATGCTATATTTTATTAATGGATGAATGTTATGTTTTATTAATGGATGAATGAATGAGTGCTATATTTTACTAATGGATGAACAAATGATATTAATGGGAAGTTTAGAGTTAGGTTAGGCAGGGGGAGAGGCCAAATGAGCTTCCACCTTCACATGGTCGGCCCTTTGAAGTAGAGAATATTAAACTATTCTTGAAACAAAGAAAAGCTCAAACTTGTTTTAGGGATAGCCGACAAATGATATAGACGACCAAAGTTGTTGATATTATGGTGACTAATCATGTAGTGGGTGTTGATACTATGGGCCTAATCATCTAGTTGTCGGGAGGTGATGAGCGGTAGCCCCAAACCTTCGGTTGGCCAAAATTTTTTGGTGCTTTTTCAAGAAAGAGATTTGCTTTTTTCAGGAAAAAGAAGACCGACATTATAGAACCCTAAAATGGTTGATTTTAGAGGTTTCCCTAAAACACATGTTATAAGTGTTTGAGATGTATAATGCATTGTAAGGTTGTGTACATTTTTGCTGGATAATAAGAAAGGTTGGATGACTGTGTAGGTGGACGTAGCCTAGGTTTTGGGGGAACCACGTTAAATCTGTGTGTTATCTATGTTTATTTTCTTTCTTCAATTGTTTCTACGTATAACTGTTCATTCTTATATTGTTCTGATTCTATCAAACCCTAACAATTGGTATTAGAGCAAGGTTTGTTGCTATAGATTGACAGGACTTTCATATTTGAGTGGGAGTAATGGAGGATTCCAAATTCAAGATTGAAAAATTCAATGGCCAGAATTTTCAGTTGTGGAAAATGTAGATGGAAGACTATCTGTATCAAAAGGACTTGTGGAAGCCATTAGAAGAAAAAACCAAGAAACAAGGAACTATGTCAGCAGAGGACTAGGAGGTTTTGGATAGGAAGGAACTGGGATCTATTTGATTGTGCCTTGCACCATCTGTAACATTCAACATATCAAAGACAACAATGTCCATAGAGATGATGGAGACATTGGCTAAGTTATACGAGAAACCCTCAGCTTCGAATAAGGTATTTCTCATGAAGCATTTGTTTAATATGAAAATGGGTGAGGGAGGATCTGTATCGAATCATTTAAATGAATTTAATACCATCACCAGTCAATTGTCATCCGTAAAAATTTTATTTGATGAAGAGGTTAGGGCTCTCTTACTTTTATGTTCTTTGCCAGAAAGCTAGAATAGTTTGGTTATGGCTATAAGAAACTCTGCCTCTAGTTCAAATACTTTGAAATTTGATGAAGTTGTTGGTGCTATCCTAAGTGAGGAAATGCGACAGAAAAGCATAGGTGAAACTTCAACCTCATCCGGTTCCACTTTAAATGTGGAGAACAGAGGAAGAACAAGTGAAAGAGGAAAAGGCCCTTCACATGGCAAGTCATGAGGGAAGTCAAATAAAGGATGTTCTCAATCTAAAGGAAAGAAATATTGTTGGTACTATGGAAAGCCTAGTCAGCTGAAGAAAGACAGTTGGTCTCAGAAAAACAAACAAGGAGATGGAACTGAAGATAACAGTAAGGAAGCTAATGTTATGAGTAATACTTTATGAGATGCTTTAATATTCTGTTTGGATAATGTTAATGATTCTTGGGTAATTGATTTTGGGGCTTCATTCCATGTTACACCCCATAGAAAATATTTTCAAGATTATGTTCAAGGTGGTTTTGGATAGGTATATTTGGGTGATGATGAGCCCTATCCTATTGCTATGAAAGGGAAAATAAAGATCAAGTTACCAAATGAAAATGACTAGGTACTGCAGGAGGTAAGGCATGTCCCTAATTTAAGAAGAAATTTAATTTCAGCAAGACAACTGGGTAGTGAAGGCTGCATAGTCATGTTTATAGACAATGTCTGGAAGGTCACTAAAGGTTCATTAGTAGTAGCTAAAGGTTTGAATATAGGCACATTATATCTGTGTACTAGTAACCCTTATTCTATCTTAGTTGCTACTGATAATGTTAATGTAGGGAAAAATACTATAGATGTTGCAGGAACATACTAAAAAATGTGGCACCATAGGCTTGGGCACATGACTGAGAAAGTGATGAAAATCCTTCACTCTAAAAATCTGTTGCTAGGACTAAAAAATATTGATTTAGAGTTCTGTGAAAACTGTGTTTATGGTAAACAGAAAAGAGTCAGATTTCTTAGAGTTGGGAAAGAAAAGAAGAGTGCGAAGTTAGAGCTAGTGCATTTAGATGTATGGGGACCGGCTCAGGTATCATATCTCGATGGCTCTAATTATTATGTTATTTTTATAGATGATTCAACTAGGAAAACATGGGTATATTTTCTCAAACAAAAATTTGATGTTTTTGAAACATTTAAGAAATAGAAAGCTTTGGTTGAGAATGAGATAGGAAAGAAGTTGAACTGTCTCAGATATGATAATGGAGGTGAGTATTGTAGCACAGCCTTTGAAGATTAATTTTCCATCAATGGAATTTGAAGGTAGAAGATAGTTCCAACAACCCCACAAGAAAATGGTGTGTCAGAAAGAATGAATAGGAAAATCATGGAAAGTGCAAGGAGCATGAGGTTGCATGCTGGACTGCCCCTTCATTTCTGGGTAGATGTTGTAAACATTGCAGCCTATTTGATAAATAGAGGACCTTCATCCCCTTTGGATGGTGGTATTCCAGAGGTAGCATGGACTGGTAAAAAGGTAAATTATTCATTTGTGAAAACTTTTGGTTGTGAAGATTTTGTCCATGTTGATAAAGAAAATAGTGTGTGCTAAAATGTTGAGAAACTTCTATGGGTCATTCCATCCAAGGTTCCTCAAGAATGAGGCCTCAAATATCGACTCATAGCTCTCTAGTCATGGAGTGCAAAGGTTTGTAATGGAGGCCCTTAGATCTACCTAGTTGTGCCCATTCAAGTACACCATGAAATGAGAGATTCAATGCATGAAAATGAGATCTACTCTATATGATAACAATGCATAAAAGGAAATTAATCTATATGATAACAATGTATGATTATCTATGAAAGGAAATATGCAAGCTTAATCTATGAAAGTAAACATGAATCTAATCTACATGAGTAGCCATGGATGCAAGAAGAAGAAGACAAGAAGAGAGAAGTTATAATTTCAAGCCAAAGTGCTCAAATTCTCCTCCAAAATTGCTCTCCAAACCTGCAACATAACAATACCTAAAAATTCTATCTTATTAGATCATTGATGATTATCAAATGAGAATGAGATATTTCCCTATATAGGAAAGTGAACGGTTGAGATTAAGAGGCAAAAAGAAATGAGCAATGGTGGAGATTAAATCTTGGTTGATCCATGTGCTCATTAAAGCAAAAAGCCCACCACTTAGAAAGATGTGAAGAAAA